>JAHWFP010204950.1:98037-110515 GCA_023313725.1 Lithobius niger | reverse complement strand
TTTTGTTGGTTACTTCTTTTTGAATTGTATAACAGCAACCCTAAAAGGGAATTACTTCTTTTTTCCATTGCAACTGCAGTTACTTCTTTTTGAATTTTGCAGAATTTTGCGCGTTACTTCTTTCTTTCATAGGAAATACAGCTACTTCTTTTTGCCATTGTAGAAGTGTCAAAAATCAAGAAAAAGTGTCAGTTGTTTCTTTATGCCACCCTCAATATCTAGGAAAGTTGTGAAAAAATTGTATTTTTTATATTCTAGGATGATAGAGCGTTGCTTCTTTATACCATAGCAATCCCTAACTCAATTTGCGAAAAAATGTCGGTTACTTCTTTTTACCATTGGACGCCCGCGCAGTTCCCCCGCCAAGCCTCCATCCCACTAAAATGGGTCTTAGCAATGCTAACGGCAAAAAGCCACCTTTCTTTTTTTTCTTTTTTTCTGTTTTAGGTGCTATATATTTTTTATTATTATTTTATGAACAACTTCGATTTTGCCTTTAACCAAGTTTAGATTTATTTTCCAGTTACCAATGAGCAGAGCGTGACAGCTAGTATTAGCTGGTACAGCGGCTCTAAACTTCAGTTTGACTTGTGCAACCACGATTCCCAATAACTTGAAGTCTCTCAGACTGTTTCGATCAATCCAATACCAAGAGAGAATAGGTTTTCTTGAAGTGAAGCAAGTCGAAACTCAAGTCGTTGGTGTCATAGCACAACTGCCTAAATTGCTGCACCATTCTGGATTAGCCGACATACTCTCCAGTAGCAAAATTAGTATTTAGATCCAGAAATGGATAATGCTCGGAATTTAGAGTGACGTGCGCATCTTGCAGACTACAACGGACGAACATGGCCGGGTTTTTAACTAAAGAGTCCTGCCTGTTAGTTTGAAAACCTAGAACTGTCCACCTAGGTTTCTCAACCATGGCTGTAGTCATTAAGTGCCATGTAAAGTTGGTATTTTGAGGGATTTCTCAGCTATCATAATGCCAGTGCCTGATTCCTAAAATTAAGGTCCCTTCATGGTAGATGAGATTATAGAGTTTAAATTTTGGACGTTTGGTGCTGTGACATGGGGAATGTGCCAGGTAATGCTATTGAGAACGACTTTGACTTTGGCTGCTGCCGCGGCTTTGAAGATGGAGCTAGTGTCGCTAGCACGCAAACAGGAAGATACGTGTTTAGTTCCGTAAAGTAGCTTATCGTAATTTTCAAATAATCCCATGATGTGTTTCAGCGGGATGATGAAAGTAAAGCTTACTTTGAGACTTATTTAACGATGATGGACGCATGCCGCTGTTTGTATCCCACATTGTTGGTTACTTTAGTGTCGATAGAAGCTGCGCTATCCAACGCCCAACACTGCACGAGCAATGCAGGTTGTTCTGCTGAGCCGTAAGTGAGCAGGCCCGTCATTAGAGTACCGAACCCCGGATAATATAACTCGTCGACTTGTTTATCACCTAGATGGTATTTGGCAATAGAAAACAGGAACATGGGAGCATCATTAATAAGACTAACTACATCACTGTCGGTATAAGCCGAGTCATCGTTCTTCAACAATCGCCCGTTAATCAGGAGGTAACTGTTGGCAACATGCAGAAACAAATATTGGTTTTCGACGTGTATACCGATTTCTGAATTTACATTGTTGAGATTCGTGCCAACAATAGGGTTGTATTTGTGGTAGGTGTATGATTCGATGGATGAATCGTACACCAAAGGTTCGTTGATTTTTTAAGAAATTTTCTACAACGCTCGTTTTCTGGCTGTTGTTATAAATTTGATGCAAGCTTTGTTTCTAGCCGTAAAACTGTTTGTTCTTTTATTAATATTATAATTTCGAATTATTCCTTTCCCTTTTTCCCCCAAACACAAGCATTTTTTGTCCTTTTTTTTAAATGTTAGATCTTAAATGAAATCTCACCATCATGTCTAATAGCTCATTGCTCTGTGACATTAATCATACTGTTACGTTTCTGATCAAGTTTGTAGTAACTGGGAGGTAAACTGCATTATGAGGAGACTATGATTTTGAAACCAGGAGGTAAATTGGGGTAAAATGAAAATAAAGTTGGTTGGGTGTCATTGTTTAGGTAAGAATTGCCTATGATGTTGACGTGCACCAAAAATGTATTCATTGTTCATAATGTCTACTGTATTTTGACATTCTTGACTTCTTAAATAATTTCACAATTCAAACCCCAAGGCATGAGCTAAACTCTAGTTGACGTAAAAGGATATTCCGTAGTTTAGAACAGTAATTATCAAGTCGGTTCTTAAAGTGTTTAGATTTGAAGAATAGAAATTGCTTCCTTGCTGTGGCCATTTTCATCTTTTGCTGACTTGATAAATTTATTCAAATCTTCAATTTCGTAAGCCCCAGGAGTGACTATCACTTTCTGCCAGGAAGCACCAGCATTAGTTTTGTAATTAATTTGTTTATTTTCTGAGGTAAGGTTATATATGCTATTATACGAGTCTAAATTAAGTAGAGCCAATTCGTAACTATTTTCAGGATTTAAATGAATGGATGTGTTTAGACAAATTTTCAAGTCAGAGTCCTTGCCAGTGAGAATGACAGAACGGGAATCCATTTCTTTTTTATCCCATCTTAAAAAACAAAATCATTTTGGGTTTTAAAAAATCACCATTCCCTGCTCGTGTGGTGTATGTAGCCCTGCCCAATTGCACCAAGTTTGGGAAACCATTTTCACACATGTAAACCTAGTCGGTGGGGAAAGTTTATTTGAGCGGGAGGTTTACTTTAGTAGGATGTTTATTTGAATGGGAGGTTTAGTTGTGAAGGTCAAGGGGCAAGAGGTTTACTTAAGTGTGAGTTTTACTTTAGTGGGAGGTTTACTTGAGTGAGAGGTTTACTTGAGTGGAAGTTTTCTTGTGAAGGTCAAGGGTCGAGAGGTTTACTTGTGAAGGTCAAGGGTCAAGTGGGTTGACAGTTTACTTGGATGCCCATTAAGGCCAAAGGCCAATGGAGGGGGAATTACTTGGATACTCATAAAGGTCAAGTCAAAGGTCGAAGGTCAAGGGTGGGGGAACCGGATCTGCGACCAAATTGCATTCATATACTACTGTCGTAATTTGAGTGTGGCAATTTTTCATACCATCACCCGTGAAAGACTTGTAAGATTGGGTTTGGAGTTGCTTGAACTGCGACGTATAAAAGCCGACCTCGTACTTACATACAAAATGCTTCACAATTTAATCGTCATTGACCTTCCATTTTTCGATCCTGCACAACGCCTTATTTGTACACACGGTCACGAGCGGAAGTTGGCCATACCTGCATCAAAACTTGACTGTCGCCGGCATTTCTTCTCGATTTGAGTGGTTCCTATTTGGAACACACTCAGTGTAAAGAATGTGTCTGCACTGTCAGTTTCGACCTTTCATAGGTTGCTTGACAAGGAACCGCTTCACGTTTTTCTGAAACGTCCTTTACTCCCGGACACCTAATGGGTTTTTTTTCCTCACCAGCAACCCCCCCTCTTCCCTTTGAGAACTGTGTTGTGTATTCTTAAAATATAACATTTAAAAAATTTTTTAATGTCATGTAGGCCGCTTGCGGTTGTCCCACCACCCTGTTTTTTCATGTTGGCTTTTATTGTATATTTTTATTTTTTATTTTTAATTATTATTTTTTTAAGTGTTGACAAATCCCACTGTGTGGGTGCTCTAGTTTTTAGTTTTTAGTATTCACCGTAGCATACAATTTTTTAGCATTGTTTATACTTTTTATTTATACAGCATCATTTTGGGCCTTTTAACATTTTCCTCACCCATCCCATGTCCTGCACGTTTGGCGATGCCATCGGGGGCCTTTGAGTCTCTGGCAGGTCTAACCTTGGTGGTAAGGCATTCGTGTCCCCAAACCTCTTACCATCATCCATTCCTTGGCCGTTTATTGTACACTGTATTTCCATTTAATTGTGGCTGGCTGTCAGTGACTCCCCAGTCCTTGCCAGACCCGTTGCTATCGCAACAAATATTATTATTATTATTATTATTATTAAACTTAACCACCTAAATTCCAAATTTCAACTCTTTCGTACATCCATCCCAAGTAACTGTTTGTATTAAATTTTCAACTTTTCGTTAAATGTAATCAAATTAACAATCATGACTACGTCCTAATGAATATAAAGATACAGTATTGTGCACAGACACATGAGACGGCATGGGCAACTTTTAGTAAAAGAGCACAGTAAATTTTAGTGAACATTTTTTGCTCGTCTTTTTTACTTTTTTCTGCTTCCATTTTAGCCCTTTTTAGGAATTCCCCCCTTTTTTTCTCAGATACAGTCGCACCAACAGTTGGCACAAAAAGGAAAAGGCGACTTTGTTTTTTACAAAAAGAGCCTATGTTGAAAATGGCAGGGCAATGCTCCCTCGCCCTGTGCACGTCGCCACTTAAAGATATGAATTATTTTACAAGAAAAAGCTGTATACAGATTATAAACTAATTTCAGAGAGGTTTGATAATTGTTAATCCCATTCCAGGTTATTCATCGAAACACACGCCAAAATCCTTGCGAAAGTGGAATTTTTGTCTCATCATGTCTGGCTGAATGCATAGAAAGTGAAATATATGCTAAAGCTCGCATACGATGCAGGTAAAAAATCAACGTATAATAAAGTGTAGAACACAGAGTAAGAATCTCATGCCTACTGTCTGCTGTATCAGCACACGTTTAGTATATTGTTTGAGAATAGAAACTTTAAAAATGTATTAATTTTTAAGCCTGCTCCTTGTAAAGTCTCACAGATGCAAAAAGTTACAATGAGTACACCCTGATTTGCATTTAAAGACAGTTTAGCACTTATTTACAAATATAGTAAACAGGTGATGTAGTTACTAGTTTTTTGCCACTAGAGCTATTTTATGATTTTGTATACCAATGGTTCAGATGCTTCTTATTCCCATTCTGTCCAGCCGTGTCTACGAAATATTCGGTAACGGAAAAATTGTCTTAGGAGCATATAAAGTGACATTAAGGATTATATATCATGAAGTAGAAATTTGCAGGAAATTCGTAAGCTGTGCAGCCAGTGCCATCAATCTGCTGCAATAACTTTTCTGTAATTATTTACTGGGCAGACTGTGGATGGGTCGCAGGAAACACGAATACGGAAAAAACTAAATATCTTATCAAACTCCTGCAAGGTAGTGATGTTGTTAATTCTAAATTCAAGTCGATGGCGAGTCATATATAAAAGATAATGTGTTAACGTTTTGATTATGGACATTCGACAAGGTTCGTCATTTCGAATTTTATTCTTGTTGCCGAACATAGAGGAAGTAAAAAAACGTGACTGTACTGTACTTCATTGTGGTTGTGTTGTCTTGGTTTCATTTAACATACTCTAGAGCATTTACAATACTACGTGTACATCTATTCAATCTAACAATTCTTTCACCTTTAAGGAACATGTCTATGCATATGATACGCACACACTGGTACATGGTTAGTTGAATTATAACATTTGTAGGGGATGAATCATACCGTCTGTTACAACAACCGTTTGTCTACTTTTTTGCAGCCCGTTGTAGTCGCAATGCGTTGTGTTTTACAACGCCTATAACAGACCTTGACTTTAAAAACACACATAATAGAATTTGTGTTTTACAACACCCATAACACATTCCTAAATTGTATTACACCCTAACTTATCTAACTTTGCTTTATTATTTTGAAACGTTCATGGTTGTAGCTGATAGGTCACCTTACAGGCACACAAGGCAAATAAGGACCATGAGTCAAGACGCTGACCACATTGTATGGCCAAACCGAGTGAATGAGAATTTCAATAAGTAGAAATTCGTGTTATAAACACCGCTTCAGACACAACTGTGCGTTAATTATGGTATTCGGATTATTTGGGTACTTTTTATTAATTCATCCATACCTACAGAAACGTTTTAAATGAATTAAGGGGCAGACAAAGATTTAATAATATTGACGGTTTAATTACACGCCAGTAACAAATGTAGCCAGAGTCGGTGGGCATCAGTCTGAAAGCCACACTAGCGGCTTCTGTACAGGTTGAGCCCACATGGTTATCATACTGAATTTCTGATTTTCAAAAAACTGATGAACAACAGTTCTTAAAGCAATATAAGATAAACATATTTTTTTTAAATAAAAAAATTAGTCACAGTTCAGTTGGGCAGCTATTTTTGCTGTAAAATTAACAAATATGAGAATAAAATCTACTGAATAATAATATTCAGGCACAATTTTTAGTCTACCAGTTTGGAACATGAATAGTTGACATATTTGCTTCCAAAGACCGAAAATCTTTTCAAAGATGGACTACAACATAATATCCCAAACCTAAAAATTCATCCTTAACATATTTTGCTAAGGAAAACGTTTGCTCTTAATTATATTCTTAAAGTCATTTAGTACCTAGCTAGGTGTTTTAGGTGTTGTGGTTTACAACATCTACAAATGTTTTGGTTTACTCCGCCTACAGACTCTCTGGTCTACAACACCTGTAAATGTGGTTTACAACATCTATACATAGACGTTTTGGTCTACAACACCTATAAACATTATGGTTTACAACTCTTATTCCATATACGTTTAAAAATGCAGCGTCTACAAATAATCTTTGGTGGAAAACTTATCTCAGACGTTGTGTTTGTAGACGATGTGCTTTACAACATCGAAAAGCTTATTTAAAGGCCCAGACTGTCTTCATAACAGGGTTTAGGATTATGCAGGTGTTGACCTTAACAAGGTCATTTTTTCAATGTAATTTGAAAGTGTAAAAACATAACTTCAAAAACCACATCAAAATAATGATGCCAAGAAGCAATCCAAGGGGATTTACTTGGGTGATTAATTTCTTTGTTTTGATAAAGAACACATTTGCAATCAAAATGTTATACCAACATGCCACCAGTAACAGCACCAATAAATAAACAGAAACAAATCACTATAAATAATATTTGGGTTAAGTCAAAGATACGCCAAAAACGAAAAACACAAAAAAAATGATGTAGTAGAGTGAGTCACCTTATTTACAGTATTGGACAATGAAATTTAGACAGAAAAATGGTGGCTTCTCTGCTAAGTGCCTGTATGGATTACTTCCCTAGGGCGTGAATGGCTGCGGAAATTAGATTGTTTTAAGGTATTGGTTTCAGAAATGATGAATATGCATATTTCATGTTGCAGGTTGGATGATGATAAACTGTTACGACGAATAATTAAGACATTAAGTCCGTTTTAGCTCTAGGACACGAGTCCACTTCTCGCCTGCGGGCAGACACGTTCGACATAACCGATGACTTGCAGACTTAGCTTTAGTAATTTAGGCTGGATAGGATAAGGCTTGTTGCGGTTTAAACATTGCTATAATGCACTTTTGTCCTTTGTTGGTGCAAGAAAATAGTGTTAATGAATTTTCTTTGGGAACTAATATTCACCGACAAAATGCAAGCTGCAAATCAAAACTTAGTTTTCCTTTTTCTCTTAATTATTGACTGAACCAGCATTCAGTCACTAAGGGAGGAGAGGGAGGAGACTGGAGGCAATCCCCGCCCCAAACCAACCAAAAATAAAAAAGGGATTAGGGGCTTGCATTCGTTGAAGTCATATTCACCACACACGCGTTGATAGTGGAGACTTTTTCCGCGAATTTGAATTGTCCCATGTTTTGTGACCCAGTTGTCGTGAAACGTTAAATTCCAAACTTAATCTTTGATCCCTAAGCTGACGACTGAGGCAACCACTCAATGGAAAGGGGGCAAGAAATACCAGGTCACAGAAACATCAACATGGTCGGTATTCGTACCAGATCAGCTTGCAGTTTTTTTTAAATAATATTCAACTTATAGTTGGAACTAAGGCTTCGAACCTCTAACTTGCTTTTTTGATTGATGAAAGTATTGAACTCAGGAGATTCATTTCGTCGGCATGGTCCCTCGGACACTACTCAATCAACCCGCACTTCGCTTTAGAAAGGGGGGGAGGAGTGTTCGCGCGAGAGACATAAAACCTCTACTAATCACAGCTGCCGGCAACACACAGCCAGAAAATGAAACTCCGAATGTGGATTAGACTAAATTAAAGACTGAAGAAAAAAGTAAAAGGAAAAAAAAGCCACGGAAATAACCGAAGGAAACTGTTTACTGTTTTCTTTAGTGTTTTGTTTTTTTGTTTTTATAGGTTGGGTTGGGGAGGGGGGAATTGAGGGTGCTTGGGGCACGTCGACAACTAGGTCATTAGTGCCAACCTCAGTGCAGTAGTTCGGGTTGTCACTGCACCACATATTAGAGATACTGAACAAACCTAGGTTAGTTAAGAAATTTCATGAGGAAACAATTTTTTCCTTCTGCTATTTTCCTACAGTTATCTCCGACGTTTTTTATTTTTTTAAATTTTCACGGCTTTTTTTTTAATTTAGCTGTTTAGTGTCTATTCCTTTTTTCCTGGGCTTTCATTCTGTGGAAATCTTTCTCATTGTTTTTTTTTTCCATTGGCTGATTTTTCAGTTTTTTTTTCCAGGCTTGTCTTTCCACGGCATTTTTTATTCCTAAATTCAATGTTTCCTGACTGCATTTCTTTAAAAAAACAAAACCGGAAAATTGTCTTTCAAATCGACTTTAAAACAAAACCTATTTTTTTTAATGTTGCTCTATTTATATTTATAACTAAATGGTTTTCCAGGGACTGAACAAGCCACCATATTTTCGGCCTATCCATATTCCATAAATAGAGATTTGCAATGATTGATTGAAAAAGTGATTGACTGACTTCATTCTGTGTTTAACAAATTTTATTTTTTCAGTTGCAATAGCAGACACAGTATTGTATTTATTTTATTCGTTTATTGAATTTAAGGATTTCCCATAACCAGGCATGATTAATCGATTAGACTTGTAGTTGCCCCTTACAAATTATCTAAATTTCATTGTCCAACACTGTACTTAACATTTCATTAGCATAAAGTGACCCTGATTTTACTGGCGAACTAGATCACCATCAAATAACTACTCTAAAGGCTGTTGCATATATGTTCACTTTTCTTCAACAGATAACAATATTTTTATTTTTATTTTCAGATTACCTTTCATGAAAGAATCTGTGGTTAGTCCTACATGCCGAACTGTGGGTCAATATTTGGCAATCAGAAATGCTTCAGTCGAAGTAATCAACAATTTTAAAATCAACAGATGCAACTGTCCAAGAAAATGCGAAGATGTCATTTATGCCATGGACGATATAACAGTTCAACGAAATAATTATGCACTGATGAGCTTGCGTTTAATTTGCCCAGATAACCGTTTTCAAGTTATCGAGGAGGTACATGCTTACACCTTTATAAAGTTACTTTCAGAACTTGGTGGAACACTTGGGTTATTCTTTGGCATCGGGTTGCTGCAAATACTTGAACTGTTAGCAGTCGCTGCTTCAAAACTAAAGAGAATATCTAGCACACACAAGGTTATTGGCGTGAATGGTTGATCATGAGATTTAGGAAAGAATACTTTCTTCTGCACCTTCACACTGAATCTCTTTTATATTTATGTAAGGCCTGTAGTACGCCAAACCTTTGTATTAGAATTGGAAACTTATTAACATAAAATTATTATTATTATTAATGAACATTTTATTTGTACCTTTGCACGAAATTCATAGAATTTGTATGTACACAAATACAAGTATTATTAGATCTCTGTGTTAAACTCTCAACTTTGAGACCCTATAACTCCGTCAAAAGTAAACATGTTTAAACAAATTTGGAATCTAACCTTGACTAATCAAGGCCTGTCTGCAGTCCAAAAATTGTAAAACTCGGTCCCGGCAAAGCCGGGATACAGAGAGGCGGGGCCAAATAGACAACTTCTTGTTCTTGTTCTGGGGATATACCTTTCGTCTGTCCTCTTTACAGGTCTAACTATTTGTTCTATAAAGCTGGTTCTTAGCTCATTTTACAGATATTGCTCCATGGATGTGTCCTTTCCATGAGGTCCTTTCCTAATTGGTCACGTGGTTCAGGGGTTATGGAGTTCTAAACGACCAGATTGATTGTTTTACATTGTTTTAAACATTGTTGTTATGTAACAATGCCAATTAGCATATCGCTAGCTGCAAAGATGTAGACCGAAGATTAAAAGATTTGTTTCTATTGTTAACATTGCCGATAGCCAGGTTAATTAAGGTCAGTCTAGGGTCTCTGCGTTAAACTCTCAGCTTTGACAGTCAACTGCACTGTTTTACAGTTTAGCTGCAATTCTAAAAGTAACACGAACAAAAATGGAACGTTAAATGTTTACAATTAAGGGTCTAAAAGTCAAAACCTAGTAGGAACACGGACAAGATTTGACAGTCAGGGTCTAGGTGTAAAATTTTGTCAGTAAGAGGTTGGTAAGCATTAGACCCCTACTACCCGGTGACCAGCAATAAATACATTTTGCCGAAAAACTGGATATCCTCCTACAAAGACCCATGTGATAATCCAGTGGTAGTAAGTATACATTTCCTGCTTTGCAAAATTTCAAATATGTTGAAAATTATTTTTCGATTTAGTAACATGACAACATATTCGCAGCAAAGAGCATTATAGCTTATCCTCTACCATAAATTGACGAAATATAATAAAAAAAATTCTAAAGCATCAAAAGACAAAATGCCAAACTTCACAGGAAAATTGTGTTTTAAAGTTCCTTAATAATATTCTAAGAACAAAGAAAACCTGCTACAACCGTTCATACACACTCTCCGTCCGAATAGACTAGAACTAAGCTAACCACCGGGTAGTAAGGGTCTAATGCTTACCAGCCTCTTACTGAAATAATTTTAATCCTAGATCTTGACTGTCAAACCTTGTCCACGTTCCATCTAGGTTTTGAAATTTAGACCCTTAATTGTAAACATTTAACGGTCCTTTTTTGTTTATTAATTCGTGTTACTTTTAGAATTGCAGCTAAACTGTAAAACAGTGCTTTCTTGTTTATTAATGTAGTAATTACATCAGTGTTGTAGCACACATATTTTTTAAATGTAAAATACCAATAGACTTGCATATTATTTACATGTAGAATTCCAAAAGTTCACAGTTTTTAGTCATTTGTTCAATAGGTTACATAAACAAATACTAATAAAATAAAAAATGAATTGTTCCATTTCAAATTTTTTTATCTGTAGGTTTAATTTATTCGATATTAAATATCTTAATTTATTTGGTAGCTTGCTAAAAGAACTGGGAACTAAGAAATTTAATCCTCTCTTCACGTATGAATTTATGTATTTTGGTTATTTTAACCAGTTCTGATTTTTTCTTGTTGGTCTCTCAATTGGAAATTTCCATTCGCTTTTAAAATAGTTCCGTACGAGAATCGTGTACTGAATTATGACAGAAAGTGTGATAAATTTTTTTTCTTTTAAAATATCATATGTTCTTTTTGGTTTGTTAGTGTTATAAAATAAGAGTATTAAGAGTGTTATAGAATACTTTCTGTAGTCTATCAATAAGTCCTTCTAATGTTGTCGCATAAATGGTAATGTTACATTTGATAGTATAAGAGCTTCATATAGCCTTTTGGTAATTTTGTTCATCATACTCCTAATTCGATATAAGATAGGTATCGTTCTTCTTATCTTATTTACTACGTTTTAAATATGATTGTAAAATTTCCAATTAGAATCAATCAATAGTCCTAAATGTTTAGTTTCTTTCACTACTAAATAATAATAATAATAATAGGTTTAATCAGTATGTACACATTACGTGCATGCACGAAGCTCATAAAGCTTGTATGTGCACCGAGCATCATCTTCATATATATCCAATACTTAAATTATTAATGAAAAGGTCTTATATACAATATTTAACATTTTTATTCATTACATACAAAGTTTTTCTATACACTGACTACAATGGATTTCACATTGGCCTAAAACAAATGAGAAATTTCCCTAATTGTATTTCAGTCAGTAAGTGCTAAACAATAGCCATTTCTTAATTTTATTTTTTATATTAAATCTATTTATGGTCTTTCTAATTTCAAATGGTATTTTATTTAGTATGGTTGAAATAATAAATTCATGCCACTTTTTCAGTACGAGTTTCTCCAAGACGGTACTTGGTGCCACGAAAAGTGGTTCCTTAAATGTCTTGTAGTTTTAATATGATATGTGTTATCAAAATAATTCTTCGCTATTATTGTCATTTTATAAAGAATTTTAAAATTAAGTAGATTATATTTCTACAATATTTCAATTGTTGACATTTTAAATTTAGTACTAAATAATGCTTTAGTTGCCTTGTTCATTGTTTTTTGAAGTCTTTCAATGTAGTTTTCGGTAGTTGACCCATATATTGTGCATGCATATCTCACTTGTGAAAGTATCCAAGACACATAAAGAGTTGTTAGCCATGAATAATAGTGGTATCATTTTCCTAACTTTTTTTAGAATTTCTATATGTGTATAAAATTTTCAATTTTC
>JAHWFP010204950.1:0-97637 GCA_023313725.1 Lithobius niger | reverse complement strand
TTTTTTTTAGTTCTTTTATACTCTGATAGTTCATCAAATTTCTATCTAGTTTACTGAAAATGTGTGGTGTGTACCACTGTTTGTTTCTTTTACCATATTCGTTACTTATTCTTGGTGTTGTAACAAATGTGTGTATTTTTTCGTAAATATCTGGAGTTATGCATGTTATGTTGTTTATAAGCATTAGAATAATAGTTCTTTGTAATTAATATGTAGTTTTTCAATTCTATTAATTTTAAAATTCTGTTTTCTTTATATATATCACTAGTAGACTTTTTTTATTTCATTTCCAAATAATATTTCGACTATTTTATTTTGCAATTTTTGTTCTCTTTCTATTAGATAATCCGCTGTGAACCCGTAAAGTTCAAGTCCATATCTCAGCACTCTCCCTACCCACGCATAATACACATTTTTTTTTATTTTTTGGGCTTAAAATACTTCTTAATTGATATAATTTGGGTAAAATTTGTCTTAATTTTGATATAACATGTAAGATATGAGGTTTAAAATTCCAGTTTGTATCTATGTTGACCCCTAGATATTTTGCATCTTTTTCCTTTTCCAATTTTGAACAGTTGTTATTGCATCCATTAGTTAATGTATTATTATTTAAGTTTTTACAGTTCCCATAATGTTTAATAATATATATTTCTTTGAATTTATTCATCTTTGGCACATTTATGTCTATTTGGATTGTTTTTTCTTTGCTAACGAATAATTCATTTGTAATGAACCAGTCATTTAATTGATTAAAATCATCCTGTAAATTGTTCATCATTTCTGAATAGTTATTGTTTATTGAGATGTTATTATAATACCAATAATAATAATAATAATAATAATAATAATAATAATAAATTTTATTGCCAAAAAAAGTGCAAGTGTCACTCCGGGGATCATTGAGTATGGAAGTTTGGTATAGGTTTCAATCTTAGTTTTAGTGTGGGGAATAAAACTATCAATTGATGATAAACTCAAATTGTGTAGATGCCTAAAAACAAAATGGCCTTCAAAATGGAAGTCAAAAAAATACAAATATTTCACTTAGGCCTACTAGATAGACTTGTGTCAAATAATATGTTTTTGAGGTCAGAGAATTCATGTATAGTATCATAAAGCGTGCCTGATGTCCAAAGGTGGTGCTATTCAACATGGCGTCCAACATGCATCACAAGAACAAAAATCGTACAATTGTTCTGCATTGATGAATGAGGCATCCACAGGAAGAGCCATTCAACATGAAGGCCAAGATGGCTGCCTCTCAGGTAAACCCACAGATCTTCAACCGTTTTAATGGGTTGGTCCACACAGTATTGCACAGCAGCACGAGAAACAGTGTGAAATTTAACACCAAAGTTCAAACGCGTCTGATGTCACAGCTCCCATTACACGCCACTTAACTATTTCTTCCTACTCACTGGCTGTTGATGTAGCTGATGAATCGACACAAAATTGAACAAACAAACGAACGAATTCTCATCAACAAACGTAGGGAGAACCTCTCCATTTGTTTAAATTGTTTTAAAGTGCATTGAGCTGCCTAACTACAATCAACAATGCGACTGAAAATAGCAATGTTTGTTATAACGTGATGTTAGATGGAAAGCACCGTTACAATCGGGCATCGTAAAAGCACACCATTGTTTTGGTTTCGAAGTAATGACGTCACCAACTATCATCTTGAGTAATCTAATAAAAAATTTGTAGGTTTGTTTAATTATTGTGTATTTTAACGTTCAGTAAGGATTGTGCTATCAGATATTTCAGAATTACTCATTATATTATTAAAAACTACTGGCTAGTTGAAATAAACCTTTTTCTTGCCTTCGAAAAACCAAGCGTCGTCTGCTTCAAGGGTTGATTTGGCGTCATCAACTGAATTTTTCTTGAGAATATTTTGCTACGGGAAATAGCTGTGCTATCGCTCAAACGCGTTCAATTGAGTGAGCCGGCCTAATAGAACGGTTGAAGGTCCCTGGGGCAAATCAAAATCGTAGAATTGCTGCATGCAGACTAAAAAGATGTCAAATTATCGATTTTTGTTTGGATGTGGAATTTGAAAAAGTGGCAAGTTGTAAGGCGAAGTTAGATTAAAAAAAAACTCACACCACATTGTATGTTTTATTTTTTGCTGTTGTTATGCTTGAAATCTATTAGTATGTAAAAGTGTTCATTGATTCAAGCCATCACATTTCAAAAAGGCAACTTAATTTGAGTCGTGGAACAAGGGGAGAGTGATGCAAGTAAGCTAATAAAAATGTGCGTACACACACCTAAAAGTTAACTATACATACATAATTTTTATTGTGTTAAGTCTTGCTGCCATGTCACTACCTGCCTGTTAGTTCTTTGAATTGCTGGTTGAAGGGATTCTCTTGTTGGTGGTAGCTGCTCATCGTGAAGGTAGTTTTTGGTGAAAAGCCTCTCTCTTACCTCACCAATATCAACCAACAATGTTTTTGGTATGAATACCTGGCAAACAAACTTCTCTAAGACGTAGTAGGCCAAGATTCAAAAGCCTCTTTCAGTAGGATTACACCCCATGTTGTTGATTTCTTATCATTTGAGAGGAAATGTAATGTTGAGTCCCTTTGTTAGCTGAATATTCTTCAGCAATTGATGGTCAATGCAATGTCTGCTACTGCTAAGAAAAATCGTAGCCTACCTGGCTCCTTGAGAGTAATTTCAGTAAGACCTCCTTGCATTTTCATCCTTTTGTTCTCATGTTCGAGTGCTTCATCAGCCCTAGGGCTAAAAATTAAAATTTGAGACCTCTTATGGTTGCAAGGAACTATTCTACGATTTTGGTTTGCCTGCGAGGCAGCCATCTTGCAGCATAAGAGGGGGTGAGCTATTTTTGTTGAATAGCACCATCTGTGGACGTCAAACAAGTTTTATGACAGTTGAGTTATACAACCCTCCCCCCAAAAAACAATAATTTTGCAACTCGCATCGATGCAGGGAATAGTTTTATGAATTTTGTTCTCGATGCGGTCTTCTTGGATGCCGTGTTGAATTGGCTCATCTGTAGACAACGGCATGCTTTATGATACTATAGTTGAGTTCTCTGATCTGAAGAACATATTATTTGACACTAATTTCTTCTTGTAGGCCTAATACAATTATTTGACTTTGTGGTGGCCATTTTGGTGGCCATTTTGCTTTTAAGGCCTCTGCAAAATGCTGATGTTCGTTTATTTGAATTGTACACCACCCAAATAACAATAATTTGGCAACTCAGTCACTACTGAGTACATTGTACGATTTTTGTTCTTGAGTTGGTCATCTTGGATGACCAACTCAAAAACATATTATTTGACACTAATTTCTTTCTTGTAGACCTAATAAAAAAATTTAAATTTTTCAGCAGCCAATTTATTGGCCATTTTTTTAAGACTGCATAATTTTTGAGCATATTACCATTGCAATTCCTATTTCTCACACTGAAACTAAGAAATTGAGACTTTCTCAAACTCCCATACTGAAAGATCCCTCAGAACAATATTTTGAACATATTTGAACACTTGCCCCTACACTACCAGGAAGGGATGCTCTTGCTCAATATCCACTTACACTTGTGCTGGGAAAATTATAATTATAAGTAAACAACTGTAAAAATTATTAAGGGAGCGATTTCAGGGATCAAAAAATTCACGTGTACCAGAAAGATAACTAACAGCCACAGGTGGAATTACTTGTTTTAATTTATTACCGAGCCTATTAGTTTGTGGTTTATGGGATGAATTCTAATAATTTCATTTTGATAATATGCCTCAGTCTGCAGAGGTTCACAGTCTGTATTGCTTTAAAAACAATCAACAAATGTCAGTGAAACACTTAATTCAATACTACTCATACAATTCTAAATGTTTGCATAATATCTAATTTGTCTATACGTTTTATATCCACTTTTGTTAAGTTATTCATACTTATTTGTTACTGTTAAGTGATACACTGTATAACTTTTGTGTCAGCCTAGCAAAATTCCGTCGAACCAACTTCTGTGTGTTGCTTGCTATATTGGTTGGTATAGAATCAAAGCAAACTAACGTTTCTTCTTGCTAAAATGTGATTAAAATGACTTCAAAGGGCCATTAGTAGAGCAAAGATGTATTGCGAAATTGTAAGCATGTTATAAAGCACCCGTCAAGCGTATTTGTTATAATAATACATATGTTGCAAGATAGACACGGCAAACAGGTCTGACAAGGTTCACTTACTCTCAGCCTCATTTAACTAACATTTAAACATAGCCAACCAATAATTAAATAAAACAATCTACAAGGTGTCGACTACAAAGTTAAAAGAGAAATGCAGTGGTTAGTTCTTAATAGGAATGGTGTAAGGTCCTCAGAATTTAGTAGATGCCTAAAAGTATCAATAGACCCAGATGTAACAGTCTCGTCTTTCAATAAATTCCAGGCTGGGACCACCCTTACGGCAAAGAAAGGACGTCTACAGTTACGGTGTAGTTACGGTAATGTTACGGTGTAGTGCATTAATCACCTAATCGAACATTATGATCTATTACCATCTTGTAAAGCATTTTAATTACTGTCGAAAAAATTAGCACCAGTCAAAATCAGAAATTGTTGTAACAATCACTATACCATCAAAAACAGCCTGCAGTCACCTATTCAAAACTTATCTGTCATCACTAATTCACGTTATCATTCTTTAATAATAAATTAATTAAGTATTTTTAGCACGTTTAAGCATGTGATTCTGTTTTGTTGTAGCTCTAACTAGTTTTGACTCTTGGTTATCATTTTTCGCACCGGACAATAATTAATATAACTTGTAAACTGCCCTTATGTTAGACCATCGGAGTGCTCATCAATTAAGCAGATAGATACCTCACTACAGTCTGGCTGATACCATGTTAAAGTCTGTATGTGAAAACAGGGAAGCACCTAAAATTGAAACATTTGCACCGATTGGCTCCATGTTGCAGATTAGCTCAGGTGTGGTCCTCTTCTACAACAATTTCTTTCTATCACCATAAACCTATTTCTTGGTGTGTTAGAAGAAAAGGGCATTCCAAAAATGTCAAGGACCTTGGAATAATTAAAATGCCTTATCAAATGTTAAGATCATTACAGACAGAATAATCTTTTTGATTGCTGGATTGTGCGAATGCCTAATGTTTAACTTAAAATCGCTTAAATTCATTACAACAAACAAAATTCTTTAATTTAATTACAAATGCTGCAATAGATCCCCATCCTTTTCATTTTTTTCAACATCTGAGCCGATTTGCAATCACATTTAGTTTAGTATGATGCTGCTGGCCCTACACAGTCAGCAGTATTGCTACTTCCCAGTCTTCACCAGTTTTATTCATTTGAATGAACTGTTCCAATCTCTCTAAGTTGCTGTAAATATTCTCTAATTCTTCATTAAATTCTTCAACATATAAGTGCTACACAGTAATGGGATAAATCATTTTTAGCAATATTTGTGCCTTCTGGTTGACAGAAAACTGCTGGTGCGAGGTGCACTCGAATGTAAACTTGACCATGATTCACCACTGTTCACACACACGATCACTAACAGTTTGGGTGAAAGAAAATAAATCTTCATAACTCAGGTTTATTTAGAAACCCACAATTCAGTTATAGCCCATTCCGCCATCAATTTGTACTTCGGCTAACATAGTATTAATTAATATTCAGTCACTCGTGTTATTACGCGCAGTTATGGTATCTTCTACTTGATTTATACACATATTTACACAAGTTGCTGCTTCAACAGATGATTGAGGAATGACGCATAACACGAGCCACGTTAATTACATTTGGTAGCACCATCTAATGTTAACATTAAAAATTAATTGTCATACGGAAATCGGCTAATACATTCCAGTTTCTGCCATTTGCATGCCGTCAGTACAGATTTACGTGAAATAAAAAAAATCGTTTTGGCAACAATTTACAAGCTATATAAGTTTGATATCAGCATGGGTACATAGATTAACACCCATGACATCGATAGATGACTCATTTGAATAAATCCAAGCATTTCACAGTGACAAAACTCCATTAAAAAAATTCGATAATGGTGAATTTGCATATACAAAATATGAAATGAAAGGCGAGCTCCACTTGACTCCGCTCGCAGTTTTCAAGATTTAAGATCCCAAAAAAATATTATTTTAACACTTCGTTAAGGCTGAGTTGTGACTGTAACATTTAAATCAGAAATTTGCGCAACCATATTGTAAATGTGCAATAAATATTAATATAGCAATATTAAAACTAACAACCTTTGAATGTTTAATTCCTCGCTGGAGTATAGAAAATTTAAATTGACCCCACTCAACCGGCTAACTCCAAACAAAAAACAAAAGAAACGTGGAAAAAGCAAAACTAATATATATTTTCATATACTTTACTCTTGGAAGGAAGGAAGGGTATGAAGATTAGGGCCCAACAACACGTTGATTGTTTGTGTTCCATACTTAAACTGATCTCGCTTTAATTTAGCCCAACAACTAAATACACAATGAAGAACTACATGCAAAAGACAAGCAGAAAAAGAAAAAACATGGGATGAGTGATAGCATCAACAACACATAGGTGAAAAAATGTGGCAGGACATCTACAAGAAGAAACGTTGGGAAACGTCCAATGGGATATTTTAGTGACACCTGGTGGAAGTAGAGCAAAGGGACTTCTAATTTTATACTCTGATTGTCTTTTTGTATGCCTCTCAGTCTGATAACTTCATGATCTTCATGATAACTTTCAAATCCATTATTCAATTTATTTCAGTTTAATAAATTCCTCCGATGGCCTGTAGCCCACATCTAGAACACAACACCTGTAATAGTCATTATTCGTGGAAATCAGTCTGAATTAATGAACAACTAATATACCTCACTCATAAAATGACAACTACAACAGCGTGTGATAAGACCAGTAAAATCAATATTCCATCCACACACAAACACTAGCTGGCCAAGGAACGCAAGCCAATCCATACAAATTCAAATTTTTTGTTCTCGAGCGTGCAATCTTGTCTCGTAGGTGAAAAATCTAGCAGCTGAATGTCATAAAATGACAGTAACATTACTAGCTGCCTAGTCATAAATCATTGACTAGGCAGCTACGCATCACCAGCTTTCCTCATGTACTGCTATGATTGGCTGAAAACAAATTAAACGCATGCCCCATTGATTTTTCAGTAGTGCGTGTTGAAACTTGCTAGTAAGTAACATTAGCAACTTGATAACAAAGTCAGCAGATAACCACTTGTTGGAATAACACGGTATTTGATTCAGTTTTCTATATTTTGTTTTTACGCTTCATTTGATTTAGATAGTTTATGCGTTAACTTGCACAAATCTGATAATTATTAAGTTCTGTTTTGGCAGAGCGTAGCGTAGTCTATAACGGACATCGAATTGCAAATTGTTTGAAACCCCCAAAAGTATTGTTGATCTCGCATTTGGCGTAAAATGATCAATTATAATCCACGAAACTATACTTTTTCGAATTTTTCGATCGAACACTCGCCATTGTAAATTTGGAATTCTGAATAGTTAAGAAATTCCGACGGAGCATGCACTGCTGCTAGTAATCAAGTTAACTTTAAAAAACCCTAAAATAAGTCATTGTAGCTTTCTTACAGCTAACAATCTTTTTTGACAAAACTCAACGAAATAATAACATTTGATTATAGCACTTTAACCACTAGAGGAATGCAAGCATAAGGGAAAAAAAACATAATGATTCATTAACGACTCACATTCGTTTCATGTGAAAAAGAATGCTTGCAGGAATTCAGCCAGTATTGTACAGAAGAATGTATAGGTCACTCTTTCTCTCAACGGTAAACATTTGGACAAAAGAAGTACCTGCTTTCAGTGATTACTGCCAAAGGGCGCTGTCATCAAGTAACAGGAAACGCAAAGCATCATGGGATCAAAACTATTTAGCGTCTCTAAAAGAAATTGATCACGATAAGCATACAAATTAACCTCTTAAAATTTATCATAATTCTGATTAGGACATTAAAATAATTTTATAAAAGATCAGAAATGGGTGAGCAAGTTTTATTTTTCAAACCAACATTCAATTTAAAAACGGGTTGTCATTACGAGTGGAGGTAAGTATAATACATAGTTTTGTGTTCCGAAAAAGCCCATGAAACGTTGCTCATCGGCCGTTCAGGCTGAAACTTCTTCCGTGGTTTACACTTATTGTAACGAACTGTATACAGTTTGAATCGAAAGCAGAGTAAGTTCTTCAACTTCTGAAGTTGCCCAAGCACAAGTATTTCGTCAATTTCCGCAGGTATTGTCTTCAATACCATGGTGACCATGGCAACAATGCCGCAATTTTTTATTTCAAGTGTAGCCTCCTACGATAACCAGACAAGTGCTGCCTTCTGGTGCCATTGGTGGAAGCAGGTATTAATTTCAACACGTTTTCAGAAAAGCGTCACTACCTACTAATCTATCCTGGTTGACACTATCAACGGAAATCTCAAATTTGAAAATCAAATTTACACTGCAGGACGAAACCGCTCATATAAAACAACAGTGCAGCAGACTACGTGTTTTTATCACAACACAGAACAATAATTTGGCTTTGTATAGGAATTTTTCCTGGATTGCTATGGAAACTGCATTCTCCATCCCGTGTTGCAAGAATGAATAAGCCTAACCTCGAACGCAAAAGGCCTAATTCCTCTACTGTTGTTGCTTACGAAACTAAAGCAGGAGATAACAATTGGCTTTAGAATTATTTAAAGGCTATCTTCACACCCAAGCTAACAGGCCGTTTGACCTACAATTGTGATAATTCCAATTTTAAAAAAAAATTAGCATTAGCTGTTGCAGTACGTGCCAAAGGTGTGCGCTTCAACAGTCTTGTAGGAGGCCGGATAGGGAGCTGCGGATATTTGAATCTTTTTATTATTGTGAAGAAGTATTGTTACTGATGATTCTTTAGCTTGCAGTCATTAATCAGAGTGATTTGCGTATTGTTCATGACGCTATGATAACTTTAGCGCGCTAGCAGAGAGATGCAGTGCAGGAATCGGTCTTTGACTTTTTTCTGTGCTCTTCGGGGCTTGAGAAACATTCCGTCGTGTGGTCTTTGATGATCAGCGGGGCAGTCACCAGTTTCCAGTGGTTCTGCAGCTTTTATCTGAAAGTGGTCATCATCTGTGCGTTGATCAAGGGCGTGTCCGAACGAAGGCATCTAATGGGGTTTTGGAAGATTGGCTTTGTGTCAATGATCTGCTCTGTTAGTCGTACTAGCAGAATTCAGAAAGTGTTTAGGACGCAGCCTAGTAGGTGGTCAGCCATCAGTTCCTGTGCCGTGCGTGATCGTCGTAGTGCTTTTCGTAGGAGGAAAAGGCGTTCATGCGATGAGACGTGGCTTTAATAATAATATAGTATAATAATATAGGTTTGTTGCAAACGCAACCGGAGCGGCAAGGACTGGGTCGTCACTGACTGCCATCCGATGTTAAAACTAAAAAACTTAAAAAATTTTAAATTATAAAAGTTTGACAGTGAAAAGTTTAAAAACAAGGACGATGACTCGGCTGCAGTGGAAGGGTTGAAGGTATGGGGTTGGGGTCACGAATGCCTTACCACCAAGGTTAGACCTACCAGGGACGACAATGGTCCCCGATGGCATCGCCAAACGTGAGGGACAAGTGCAGGGAAAAGCCGGGTAACGCTGTCAAAGTTTCTTTAAAAATAAAAAAATAAAATATAAATAATAAATGTATAAAATGCATCGTAGTTAATAAAAATAATAAAACAATGAAATGCATGAAATAGGTGTAGTGAAAGTTAAAAACTGAAGTGGGAAATAACACTAGAGCTATATACAATTTAAAAAGATGTGTATAATAATAATAATAATAATAATATTCATTTGCACAATAGCAAAAGGCTTGGTAGAGCATTTCACTTATAACAAACTAGCTCAGATCACAAATTAATTTGTTCGTCAAAAATACATTAAAAAAACAATAAAAACCAATAAAAAACATTTAAAAACGTTAAAAAAACATTGTATATGGTCTACTTACATAACTTTCTGTATCAAGGGACTTCAAAGGAGTCTACATACATACTTCGAAGATAGGGAGATAAGTACCCAAATAGTCTTTGTGAGCGTGTTTGTACGGCTTACTCTCTCACTCTCACGAGGCGTGTTGTAGCAGGCCAGTCAAAAAAGACCTCTCAGACTTGGGTGTATGATCAAGTGAGTTCCTCTAACACAGTTTTGAAAAGTGACAAGATGGCAGATGCACTTCCTTCCGGTGTTCCTCCATCGCAGGCTATTCAGAGCAGGGTAGCTGGGTCTCCATCGGACCTCCCTCTGTGTGAGTCAGAGGACCGGTCTGCATTGATGAAGTGCTGAGATGGCAGTGCTCCGGGCCTTGATGGAGTTTCGTATAAGGCATTGCGTAGTTTGAGTGCTGTGTCGCTTTGCGAGAGGCTCACTTCTCACTACTATTTTTGATAGTGGCCAGCTTCCTGAGGCGTGGCTTTACGTGGTCTTAGTCCCACTTCATAAGTCGGGACTGCCGCGGTCCCTAGTCTCCAGTTATAGACTGATTTCGTTGTTGTCAAATTTTCCACAAGGTTTACAAGCGAGTTCTTCTGAAGAGATTGGATTGTCATTTACAATACTATAGCTGCCTGGCTCAAACTCAGTTTGGGTACAGGTCTGCCCGTAACACACAGGATACTGTCTGTGATGTTTCTTCTCCCGAGGATTCATGAGGCACGGCTGCATGGGCTGTGTTTCGTAGCCGTATTCTTAGACATAAAGGCGGCTTATGACACGGTCAATGTGGACTGGTTGCGTTACAGTATGGTGAAGATGGAAGTTGGCACGGGCCTTGTAATGGCCATTTTCACTTTGTTAGGTGTGAGGAGCTTTTCCACCTGAGTGAATGGCTACTGGTCTGCCACGAAGAGCTCGTCCAGGGGCCTACCCCAGGGAAGTTGCCTCAGACTGCTGCTCTTCGCAATAGAAATTACCGATGTTTTAGAGGAAATCGGCGCCTCAAATACCATCGTGTGCTACGCTGATGACGTGGCCCTCTGGTTTGCTGGTATCGACCCGGATGTTTGCTGTCTTAGTGCAGAAACTGCTGTTGTGCGTGTGTCCTCCATGCTCTCCGCTTGAGGTCTCCTTTTGACTCCTCCCAAGACAGAGCTTGTAGTCAATAGTAGGATGAAGACCTGGCATGCGGCACCTCCGTCTATGACAGTGGATAGCACTGTTATGTCGCAGGCCTCTTCGATGAAGTATCTTGAAGTCCTGTTGGATGAGAGATTGGATTGGACTCTATACACTGCATCCCTTCGAGAGAGGGTTTGTTCTCGGACGGCAATTGTACAGCGTCTATCGAGGATGCAGGGTGTCAAGTGTGGTCCGGTGTGTGCTTTCTACAGGACATTTATCAGGGCTGTGATGGATTATCATCTGCCATTCCTCGCTGGTGAGAAGAGGCATGTTGCATCTCTACAGGCCGTTGTGAATGATTGTCTGCGGACCGTCACAGGTTGCTTGGTGACAACGCGAGTACAGGCTCTGTGCATTGAGGCCTGCGAACCACCAGTCCATGTCAGAGCTGTTGAGCTCTTGTGTTCATTTGCCACGTGCAATGTCAGGCGTGCCAAAGAAGATAAGGTACGAAAGGTTCTGTCTTATTACATGTCTCTTTCTCCTACTGTGCTGCCTTCACTGGGCCGTGTAGGAAGTGCAGCGGCGTCTCTCCACAAAGTGAGTACTGTGTCGGTTCACAGGATTTTCCAATGTGCTGTGTTTTATCCGTGGGCGTGGGTGCCACAGATTGCTCGTGTTTTTACCGAGTTTCCCACCGATTGGACGTATTATGCGATGCCTCTTTTGACATCGCAACATTTTTGGGTGGTGTTGGGGATCCCTGCTCTAAAAGTTTTCCTTGCGAGAAGTCTCCGTGCCGTTTTTTCAAGCACAATGTGCGAGCTTTGCACGTTCAGTGGCTATGGATGTAGCACTGGATATGAGTCTGCCGTCCTTCATCATCTGCACTGATTGTGTCGCCCCAGGGTGCTGTAGAGTGTGTAGACTTGAGTGATTCATTTGTCCATGAGGTCTGTGTGAAGCTTCGTGCCATGTCACAGATTGGAGTTGTAAATTTCAGGTGTGTTAAGGGTCACGGAGGTGTCTCTGGCAACGAACAGGCTGGTGGCTTGTCTCGAGACGTTGTTCGTTTTTGTGACAACTGGATAGCTCCTATGTCTCTCCCTAGAACCAGGTGCCAGGCTCTGTGGCAGTGCTTCCTTGCTGAGTGGAACAGAGAATGGGATTCTGCCACCACAGGGATTGTTTGTTCGCGCAGCAGCCAGTTTACTCCCTTTGGTTACCCTTGGATGGATTGCAGTTCGTAGCGAGTAGGGTTCTTTCTAGTCTCCGCACGAGGCATTGTCTGTTGGCAGCTCATCGTCACAGAATGGGTTGGTCTGCAACAGATGCTTGTCCTGGTTGCAGTCTTCCTCAGACTCAAGAGCACGTTCTTCTTCAGTGCACGTCGCTTCTTCCCCTTCGAGCCACCTTGTTTTACCTCCTGCACGTGGATGAGCATATTAGTGGTCTGCTCATGTTCCGACTGTCTCCTGAGCTGCATATGAAATTGAGGGCTGTAGTTACTTTTGTTAATAGTGGGGGGACTGCATGTGTAACCAACTCCTGCTCTGGTCACTTTAGCCTCCCTAATGTTCCGATAGCATTGTGTGCTTCACTGTAGTGTGGTGTGGTGTTGGAATATACTGTTGCTGCGATTTGTTGTAGTTATTGCTGTAAGTGGGCGCATGGCTTCGGGCCGCGGCTCTTGCGAATAATTTTCATTTCATTTCATTTCTAAGAAATATACTCTGCAATGAATGTAAACAATGTAAGCATTATTGACGGTCACACGTTCTTTGCCAGCTTAACCATGGCGGCTACCTCTGTATTTTACTACTGCGCCAATGGCGTAAAGAAACTGCAAATAACGAAACGGAAACTAACTGAGGGAGCAAACGAAAGCATCTTAAAATTTATATGAAATGTAGCCTACCTCGAATGAAAATAAAGCTAAAATGTAAAAAACATTAGAAAAGAACTTCAGCTTAAATGTAGCCGAAGGAATATTGCCCCGAGCGTATCAAGGACCATTGTACAACTCTATCATTGTTGGATCTTTATCAAAAAGACACATTACTGCAACAATGAAACCGTTGTCTTACCACTAGTAAGAACCATGCCTAGGCGTGGGTTTATTATTTACGTCAGCAAGAAAATGAAGGTCTCTTGTTCTCACGTAAGCAGCAAAAATACAATTGCTGTCCATGTTTATGTATACCAAATCGCTTCTAAAGTATTATTAAACTATTTCACACTTTAAATTGATAACTATAAATTTTTAAAATAGAAAAAAAGAATTATAGGCATAGAAAACGAAGGCGTGGGTTCTTACTTACGTAAGTAAGAAAATGAAGGCCTTTGGTTCTTTCTTATGTAAGGAAATCTGCTACCGCTAGCAATGTTTACGTATAAATGTTTGTGTAGCAATGTTTACAAACTAATGTATTTATTGCGGCTAAAAAATGACCCGCAGGAAATAGTTAAAATTGATTAAAATAAACAAATAAGGCATTTATTGCAGTTATTGCGTTTTAAAAACGGACTTGGAGCAAAGAAAATTCACGTTGACAATGGCTCGTTATACTAGCACAACAATGATTAGGTTACTAACAGTGCAAATCGTTGTTGTACAAATATGTTCAACATTGTTTCAGCAACAATGCATTAACACTGTCGCTTTATTTCAACAATGGCTCTTCACTAAAGATTCAACTCGTCGTTGTACAAATATGTTAGACAATGGCGTTAGGCAACAATGCGATAAGACTTTCGCTTTATTACTCTCTTGGCTTCTCCACACAGGTAACCAGCGAAAGTTTTACTTTATCGTTGCCCAATGCCATCGTGTAACTGATACTTAGCAAGTATTGCAGAGCCGTTATAATGAGAGTAAATACAAATTTAAAATAAATTTCTTTTTGCTCCGCCTACAGTAGGCCCAAGGCCTGTTTCCTAGTAGAGTTATATCAATTGAAAGCTAAGTAAAACTTGATTCCTTCTGTTCCATATTTTCTCAATGTTACCATTTAACTGCTTGTCAGATAACTTGTTCATGCTAATGCAAAAATTATGCTAATGCAAAGATAAACCTGGTCAAACTATCTAGGAAATGATTTAAGTAGTTTTATGAACAGTAGAGTCCATGACTCCTCGTCCTCCATTTATTGATTAAAAAAGCTTAAGAGTTGCTTTTTGGATTTAAATGTCCCTTCA
This sequence comes from Lithobius niger, assembly GCA_023313725.1. Taxonomy (NCBI): domain Eukaryota; kingdom Metazoa; phylum Arthropoda; class Chilopoda; order Lithobiomorpha; family Lithobiidae; genus Lithobius; species Lithobius niger. The sequence goes on along the minus strand of JAHWFP010204950.1, from coordinate 83,274 downwards.
CAAACAAAGTATTTTTATTACGTGATTAAGAATAAATCTAACAACGATAAAATGTTGTATATTAAGCAGTTTAAAAGTAGGTTAATGCACTGAAAAATAATATACCAATTACTAACTTAATACCTAAGCCTAACATTGGACCTAAGTTTTAAATTCAGGAGAATTCTGGCTGCCCCTGCCTTCCAAACAGACCGTAATTTCAGTGTGGTAGAAATTCTTGCAAGTTGTTGAAATCGTGTGTCTAGGTTTCAGTAATGAAGGAAATAACAGGACAGAAAGACAAATGGATTTGATAAAATGAATTAAAACTAGAAGTGGAGTATGTGGCCGTAGCGATTAAGGCGCTGTGCAAGTGATCTGGGGAACGAACTGGGTTGCTTGTTCGAATCCGGGTCATGCCGCTCCGACGAAACGTAAGTATATAAAGGTGGCTAACTGAATTACGTTATTTCTAGTGTATGCTTTTCGCTGTTAGCTAATTTCCAATTTTTCTTAAGTCAGAGGAACAGCAGGGACCAAGACGCCTATCGAGTCTAATACCCCAGTGCTCGTAACTACACGTGCATCTGAGTTCATATTATTTTTGATGGTTAATATATAAAACAAAACCCACAAGGGTGAAAGAACCCGCCAAGTTTCAGCCAATCAAACTAGTGATATCAGAGCCAAAAAGGCTGCCACCAAGTTACTACATTAGTTGCCAAGCTAATCCCACCGAGTATTAGATCAAAGATTAAATAAAAAACCTAACCATTGCTACTATCGGTAGCAATGGTAAAGTTTTTTATTCAGCGTGTGAGGTAATAGTTGGTGGGATTAGCTTGGCAACTAATGTAATAACTTGGGGGCAGCCTTTTTGGCTCTGATATCACTACTTTGATTGGCTGAAACTTGGCGGGTTCTTTCACCCTTGTGCATTTTATTTTAGATATCACTTCTTTTGAAGTTTTTTTTGGTGGCATCTAATTTTTGCCACTGTCCATTTATCTACTATCTGGCCAAGTTTGGTCGAAAAATATTGAATACGAACGGAGATATTTTTTTTTTAGTTTCGCTGGACTTCTATAATATAAATTAAAGCGTTTGCTGATTTCCATTCAACCATCAACAATAAGTAGGGCGGACTGCTAATTTATTAAGAGCTTACTGGCCCGAAGCCATGCATGCATGCGCGTGCAGGTTATCAACAATGTTGTGTTGTCGATTATTTCTGGCAGTCCGTTTACATTGTTACTCGTTAACACTAATAACGAGTAATGCCTTTTTTGATCACCGGTGGCATTTTCCCAAAATAGAGAAAAATACCATTACAAATGATTGCAATCTTTTTAGTTAATGCTTACCCAAACGTCAAACCTTAAAAGGGGGGGGGGATTGAGGCTTAATGGCGCGTCGACAACTTGGTCATTAGCGCCAACCTCAGTCACAGTGCAGTGGTCCGGGTTGCCACTGCACCACACATTACAGAGATGTTATTCAAACCCCTACTCTAAATCTTGTCATACATCTGTACCTCCTGCAAAAATTGAAAAACACCGGACAGCAGGACAGACTTATCGCCCAACTGACGCGCAATGTCATGCGAAAGATGGAACCGACGACGAACACCATCAAGATGGCACCAATCAACAAGTAAGTGCCGGACCGTAAGTGGCCGTCGACACCAAGAACATTCAGGAGGGTCAACCCCCCGCAAAAGGAAACAGTGAGTAAGCCGGGTGTGACCAATTCGCAAACGGGCCAACACAACCTCCTCACGGCGACTGCGGCGACACGCCGAGTGCCACTCCTCGACAGTGCCTTTAATGGCCCGTAACTTATTACCGTCCTGTCTGTCCCACAAGGTTTGCCAAAAAGCGTGTAACGTCAGACGCAGAGTTGGAAAGGCATCTGAGGGAACAAGGCTGAGATCCCTACCGAGAGGGCCAGAAAGGGTCCCTTTCGCAGCAGAATCAGCTTGTTCATTCCCTGCTATCCCAACATGGCCCGGGATCCAGCAGAAAAGCACGGTTTGAACCTTAAAAGACACGTATTGGAGTTAAAAGAGTGCTGAATACCAAATTTCATTTGTATCTATTGCATAATTTATTTTATATGAGCGGAATTGGTCATTAGTCAGTAGTCAGTATATAGTTGTCAGTAGTCAGCTGAAATCAACGATCTTAATGCCCTTTTATCACCTTGATGCAATTTGTGCACTTGATTGAAATACAACTATTGCTTGTCAGGGCACAAAGACTGCCCATTTCCAACAATTTTCAAGCTGTTTCGCCGCATAGGTATTTATCCTCATCGTCGTGAAATACGCTCAACTCTGCTTTCACATAAAGTACCAAAGCTAGTGGCCGTGCAACAAAAATGCTGGAGTTAAATAATAACTTTCTTACAATGAAGTGTGACAATTATTGAACTTGGCGGGCGGACCACTAGCTAGGTCCTTGATTATCAAAAGGCATGCCTTCCTAAGGTCAGATCAAGTATTTTAATGTCTTGAAGTGTTTCATCTTCCGAAATCGGCTCGTATCGTTTTCAGCACTCGTTTTACCGTCCACCCCACCCCCCCCCTTCCCTGGCTAGTTAGAATAGCCGTAAAGTAAACTCTCATTTTATTTGTTTAGTTGCAGAAAAAACAATAAGTAAATAAACATGAACAGAAGAAGAAAGGAGAGGGGAGATAAATGTCCCTGGGCATTGGGCAGGGAAGGGGGAGGTGCATGGGAACCGAAACCCCAACATGGTTTATAATGCTAAATAAAATCTTCGATAATAATGTGAAAAGGTATCCTCCACAAACCGGAAACTGCGATGATGTACCGTAAAATGCTTCAGCTTCGTGGACCCCACTGGTGGTGCTAAGAGCACCACATCAGACCCCTACTGGCTTTGTTCGGCCTCTGCCGACATTTATCTTGGCTGTGGGTATGGTGCCACTGCCTCGAGTCATTCAAGAAAAAAGCCCGTTTGTTGACATATTGAAGTTACGGGACCAGAACTCTCAAACCAGATCTCAACCTCTGCATACAATCCTTGCATTCAATTTAAAACGAAACCATATTTCACGAAGCAGGTGTCCAAATCCGGAACCGTCATTCTCCCCCTCCCCCCAAAAAAATCGTAACAAAAAAGGACAAAGCATACCCATATAGTACATTATACCCCACTCTCCTCCACCACTTACCAAACTTCTCAACTGATGTTAAGCATATTTTGTGTCGAAACGTCTCCAAAAAAAAGTGGCCCCTGGTCACCAACTTTCCGACTGATCTATAGCAGTCTGTTTCTGGCTGCTGTGATATAATAATGCAGTTTTCTCACTGGACACTTTGTGATCAGGCAATTACGAGAACATGTGTCTAAAGCGGTGATGTATGGTTTTCAGTTTTGAGCAACATTTATCATGTGTAGAAATTATTAACCTATGCCATCCTTTAAATAAATACTTATTTTTTTAAATTTACTTAATAACTCTGTTTGCAAGAGTTAGACAAGTTGCAGTTTCGAACACAATTCGATTAGGGCTAGAACAAAGTTTTGCCACAGGTTGGTGCCAATGAATTTGGTCTTAAACAGGCAAGATGGAGTGTGAGGTCACAATAAAACGTGTACCGTGCAAGCATCCAGACACAGGCTCTCCAATTAAGCCATGACTTAAATACTCGATCATAAAATAATTGACGTCTAATAATTGGGGTTTCGGTAACCAAGCCTTTTTGGATCGGGTTATGTGACAAGCTTTGTGACTTGATTTGCCTCATTAGTATACCCTGGAAGTTTGTCGGTTTTATTCTGAAACACCCGGTATATAACGATACATTATTTCTTAATGGCACAAACGGTAGCTTATGGTAAAGACAGCAATCATGAAACATTCAATTAAATCCTAAAAGTGGATGCAATGCATGTGGATAAAATAAACTGAGTCCAAATGGACATTGTCCAAACTTTAGAGCAGAACCAGTGGTCCTCCAATAACCCAAACTACTTATAGGATTTAAACACCAATAGCTTTCTACTGTGTGAACAGTGAACCATTAATATCATTATATAGCATAACTTTCTTTTTACTTCTCATCATTATAGTCAAAACTTTGTCTTACACTTTGCTCATTTGTATATTTGTTGTGCTTTGGCCATATCTCTGGCATCAAAAATGAGTTTCAGGAGTAGTGCGTATTAACTACCTACGTACTTAGCAGTGTTATATAATTATATAAGAGCCTAGCCAATTTACGTATTTTTTAAGCTATGCACGCAGTATTCACTACAGAACTGCACTGACAGTGAAAAAAGTGAAAACAATAATAAAAACTATTCTTTTAAGTTTCATACCTAGAAACACAGATAGGAAAATAGGTTTGATATTCAACCAACATAGGTATAAAAACATTTTGCATCCATTTGAATACCTCTATAAGTGCAGAAAATGTGAGGAATGACTTCTAATATTCTCTTCCAATTTTGTAACAAGTACATAAATTTTATACCCTTATGCTTTCAACAGTTGACCTACTCACGCCTAAACTACGTTAAGCGTACATCTCTGGAGATTAATATTCCAGCGTTCGTTATAAATAAACACTTGCTGTTCTAAGAGTTAACACAAATTCTACATTGATTCTACAGTATTTTAGGTGGCGGGTTCGAAAGTGATCCTTGGAACTAACTGGTGCTAACACTGTGATACTGAATGACGTATGTAAAAAACTGAAACGACTACCAATCGAAATTTGCACACAAATTCAGCTAAAGTAAAGAGTGTTGACTTACGTCCTCTGGTGATATTTTGACTGTAGTTAAAGGGCATAAAAGGGCATACTGACCTTAGAGTTTATTTCTCAAAACTATTTGTTAGGCCTGCTTAAACCAATTTACTCACATAAAAAAAATCATTGTTAATACTGTTGTAAATAAATTTGAAGTTTTTTTGAATGCTATACTTTTTTCTATAGTCTAATTTCGTTGGATTTTTATGTGTTGCAGAATAAAAAAGAAACGTCCACCAGTTTAGTCGAACTGGATATGGTACGGATTACAGAAGTTTACCCACCCGTCGGTATTTGTCATCAAAATAACACTAAGTAAGGCACCGACGCCGTCTACGTTATGTTAATTTTAGTTAAATATTCAAACTGACAATTTTTGTTTAAACATAATTACTGTAGCAGGCCTTAACTCAGCAGAACTAAGTAAATAATAAATAATAATAATAATAATAATAACACAAGACCGCACCAAGCCAAGGCTAACTCAATGGCTCCCCCCCCCCCCAAAAAAAAAAAAGTACAACGATAGCTCATCACAATATCATAACCGAACAGTTCTTGAATGGTAAGATTGGTAGCACCCCAGCAGTAGATGGTAAGGAATTCAATGGGAACACGACTCTGTCAGGGAAGAAACGATGCCTAATATTCAATTTGGCATGATTGCATTGAAGCTTGGAACCGTGATCTCTGTCTCTCTCTCTGGTCTTGGTATACATTAAATGCATAAAGTGAACGCATTACCGAAATACTGTATAAATATTTGACATTGTTTGCAATATTGTTGGCTAAGTTAAGGAAGATTTTAATTCAGGTAAATTGGTATTTTACTATCTGTCCATCTAGAGAATTTATCCTTTAGAATTACCATAATGCTAAATTATTTATTCAGGATTATTTAGGGGAAATTATAGTTTTGAAATGAATGCTTCATGATAATATTATTTGGATGGCTGAGCATGGAGCAAAGATTCATGGTGAGTCTTCCATGGAGGGTGGATTGTTTAAATGCAATTACTGATTTTGGCCTTCTGTAAAACTGACACTTCTGCAGCAAGAAATTGCAAGATTATCACATTCTTTCTGCACGCTTAAAAGGTATTACTCATGTCTTTACTGGTATGTCCAAGACTGATTAAGCAGTCTTGGTTGTGCGTGTGTTTGTAGCTCATGCGTCAGCACTTTCTGTGTTCTGCACTCGACATTTTTTTCTGTGTGTATGGTTGAATTATACACAATTGGGCGTCCTTTTAGCTTTGCTGCTAGATCTCCACAGCAGCTTTTTATCTTCACAGATTCAAAGAGCATAATGCAGAGCGTAAATATCTGTGATTCACACACTCCCATGGTGCAGTTTTCCAGAAGCATATTTTAATGACGTTATTAGCCCAAGACAAAAAGGTAACCCAATGTTGCATCCCAGCCATGAGCTTCCAAACTTAGCTGCCCAGGCCTCCCTACAGCTACCATTAAGCGTCTGCCAGTTTAAGCATCTGTTGCTCGATTCGTTCTTTTGTGCTAAATTTCATAGTCTATGGCAGGATGAATGGAATTAGGTTACTGATAACAAGTTGCTCACAATGAAATCTGATGTTGTAGTCTGACGTTATTCAATACGTCGGTTCAAGAACTAAACATCGCAGGACAAAACATAGCTAGGTCAAACGTCGCAAGGACAAAACATTGCATATTTCACAAATTGAGAAAAAATAATTAAAAATCAGTTAACTGAGTTTAAAAGGTATATAAAAAAAGACGAAGTCTGTGAATCAGGTAACTTGAAGATTAAAATTGTGTGGTACACTACGCAAGTAGGTTAGAAGCAAGCGGTCGACGTCTTCAACAATGGTCTAGAAAGTGGGTTGCTACCAAATGGAAGTCTGCAGCATCCGTTACTGAATTGAGTTTTATTTCAGCACAGTTTACAAGGAAATAATTGGAAGACGAACCTCACACCACAAGACCAAAAAACTAAACGTTTTCTAAAAAACAAGAATAAAAACTGTGATTAATGGAAAAAAACAGTGTTTCCAAAATCAAACAAAGCACGATTAAGAACTCATGGGAAACAATGAACCAAGTAAGAAAACGGTTTAATAAGAGAATTGAGTAATTTCAGCCCATTAAAAAGTTTAATTTAAGCAATAAGCGATGTTTTGTCCAAGCAAAGTTTTGACCTTGCAATGTTTCATCCGCAATACTTAGTCCGCTTATCTTTTGTCTTGCGATATTTAATGCAGTTACCCATTACGTTTAGTCGTGGAAGTCAAAGGCAAGTGTCTGGATGGGGCACACCTCCTTGACATGGGTACTTGGTCTGTAGTGGGGAAACACCAGTCTGCATCTCTAGCTCTGTTCTACTTTCTGTTGCACATATTTTGGGGAACGTCTGGCATTACAGGCATCCCTTGTCACCTATGGGGCATGTTGAATGGTCCCTAAATCCTGGGTGATGATCCGTCCATCTTGAGAAGGTCATCAAATTTATAAAAGCGGTATTACTCTATAGCCAACTTTAGAGTGATTTCGTTGGTTTTGGTGTTAGTAAATAAACGTCAGTGAAAACCTACATTTACTTGACGTTTGTTCTCTGTGGCTTCTTAGCTGTGTCTTCGGTAAATATTATGTGTGACTTTTCAGCTACATCTTCTGCATTTTTTCCGTTGCTGTTTAGTCCCATCTTCATATTCCTGTGGCTCTCATTCAACGGATGGTATTGCCCCTCGACAAGTTGTCTACTGGCAGATTGTTGTAGGTGTTCAGCTGTGTAACATATAAATGGCCCAATTAGGACCTAATTGTCTATGCATGGGTACAAATAACCAATGTTCTGACGTGTCGTTCCCTTCTTATACTTCCTTCCTTCATATCCTACGTGGTTTAGACTTTGAATAATTCACGAAAAGGCATCTCGGTGCACCCTTACAAGAAGAATAAAATAAAAATTAAATTACTCATAACGTACCCGTGATTTTACGACTCTTCAGAGCTGACATCCCAACGATACTAATTTCACAGTTGCCTAAGGGCGGATTGTCTCTTCCGAAAATATGGAAAAAATCCGAATGCTCCTTGCCCCCTGAAGCAGCTGATGGTTCCATCTAACTTGCATTTTTTTTTAATTGGAGGGAAAATCACTGAACAACTCCGAATCAATACATGCCAGCCAGGTAGTAGGTAAAGCAACCCACAACTGTTTACTTTGTTCTTAGTTGTTACTGTGCCCGATAATCCATGTACTTTAATCCTTTCTCTCATTCATGTTATCTCCTAACGTGCAGTGCTCAGAATGAGGAGAAAAGAGCAGCTATCACTGGATAGCAGAAGACAGCTGCACCGCTCTTTCTTCTTGACCACGAGCAAGCCAAAAAAATGCAGGGAAGCCCTCCTCCATTCTTCGATTCATATTGCATTCTGATAAAAATTGGGAATGTGTTGTCCTAGTAATAATGAAGTTACTAACGCTGTTCATCAATAGTCGCAAATTATAAGACTCATCCTGTTCTCGAGAGTCCTTATATTGCATAGACCTTATGACGTGAAGTGAGAGACGTGTCATACTTCGGGCCCGGCGTTACATACTCATAATACAGGTATAATAAAAAGTACACTGTTTCATTACCCATATCATGTTGACCATTTCTCTTTAAGACTGCGGCCATGGAATGTGCACCTAAGTCCAGTCTTAGGAACTAAACCTTGGGCATTCGCACGTAAATAACTAGAGCAAAACGAGTATCGTGATAGCTATTACTCAAAATTTAATAGACAGAGGAAGAACGACAAAACACAGTGCAGGCCTGAATATATAGGGTTACATAATTTATTTTGGGTAATTTAGGCATAGCCTAAACGAGGTAGCGTGTGGAGGAGTCTGCTGATGAGTTCAGACAAGTTGTGTAATAACAGGAGTGGGATCCTGGGAATGCAGAAGATATCTTAACTTGAAGTTGGTGGTGGGTGGTGTGATAAAGTCTTGGGTGTGAGGAAGCTTAATGTGAATATGAGGGCATGCTGTCGGGGAGGGTGATGGGGAGGAAGGAGGAGATAATAAGACAAAAGGCGAGTAAAGGTTAGAGGTAGGACAAGACGGAGGTTAGGAGGTAAGGAACTGGCAATGGGTAGGGAGTGGATAAAGGGAGGAGTTGGCTTACAATGGGGGAGCACAGGTGAGGATGGCAGGAGAAGGGGAGAAGGAAAAGGTTGCTAGAAGGACGGGAGCCTGGAAGGCTGAGGTAATGATTGGCAGCATATTTGAGACGGATATGGTTGCATTGGTCCCAGTGACCATCGAAAATCATGAAAGGCAAAACGGAATGACGGATTTCTCTAGACAGTGTTGCACGGTTGACGTTGTTGGGCAGATGCGAATTGAAGTTGACTAATTATGTTTGATATAGTGTTCATGGCAGACACGGACAATTTACGAGCTATTGAAGGACCGATAGAGAAAGGAAACAGAATGGTTGGAATCAGGTGTCTCAACGGAGAATTGCACAGAATGATGGATGCTGTTCAGGAATCAGTGAACGACTGGCAGGAATTAGCATGTTGGATGATGCCAATGTTGTCTACATATTGGCTGTACAATAAGGAATGCTGGTCAAGGTGGTGCAAGTGTTGGACAAAGACGTTTAGCACTAAGTCGCACAGTTCTTTGAAAATGTGACCTCCCATATGGATATCGCCACATTGGAAATAAAACTTGTTTCTAAAGGATACATGTGTCGTGTCAAGAATGAGCTTAATGATCTGCGAGGTTGTCGATGGTAGAGAGGTAAGAGCTATTAAAGTTGGTTTCAGTTTCGTCTAGGGCTTAGGTGAGATCAGTGTTTTATTAGGAGTTGGCTTATGTGGAAGAATACGATCGCAATGTCTCTGATGCACTGCATGTAGGATGTTGGAACAATTAGTTTTGAGGCTTTGTTAATCAGTTGTAGCTGTTTTTGTTACAGCGATAGCTATAGAAAAGACGATTAATTGTTTGGACAATGTATTTCTGCTACACATTGTGGGTGATGGGGATAAAGAGGAATGAAAGGTTCAGTTCATGGACCAGGGTGAACAAATGAGGATATGTTGAATGAACGGTATGTATCAGGTAGGCAACATGTGGAGTGATTTTCTAGTCTGTGAGAAGGCTGGCAACACGTTTCTTGGTCATGGTCGATAGGTGAGTAAATGGCGAGGTTGTTTAACCGGTTATGGATTTTGTCTTTGTAAGCATTGGTGTCCATGATGATGGTGATGTAACCTTTGTAGGTGGAAGTTAAAGTGAGGTGGAGAGGACCACAGCTGTTAGAAGTCAGTTCTCTAGGAATGGGTGAGGAGGGGGACGCAGAAATTTCGAATAAGGTGCAAGGTTTGGCCACAGATCTCAAGCTAGAATGTTAGTTATGGCTATCAAATGGGCAATGTCATTTAAAACTCTGAAGTGAAGAGGCATAATAGTGGCTCACTAGCAAGCACAGAATGTAAACACTGCAACTGGCTAGTGAAAAGGAACCACAATGTACTTGCTAAACACTCGCTACTGTGCAAGAATTGGAGACTGTTGTCCGTATGTAATGTATGATGGTCATACACGTGCGTGGAATTTACTTAAGCATGATGTAGGCTAACTAAATTGGAAGTAACTCTATTGTAGGCACTGAAGGACAGTTTATTTCCTGTGTGCATTGATATTTATAGATTTACAGTAGTCACGTGACAACGTGTCACATGACAGGTATGGCATGATAGGTGACAGTATTCACTTTCTAGTATATGGTAGTAAGTAGTTAAAGCTAAGAAGGGTTAACATATAGGAACTAAATTGCTACCCAATTGTGGTGCCTCACTGATGATACCACAATACAAACGGCAAAATAAAAAAAAAACTGAAAAAAGATATTTTTCTAGCTGAAACAAAAAATATGTATTAATTTTTCTAAAGATAAGATGTGTTTTTAGTATGCTGCCTAATTTATGAAATTACATAATTTTTTGCTTTCAAAGAAAAGAAAAGAAACATTTTGGAAAGCTGTTACATAAAAATAAAAATAAATAACTCCAGATTGATTTTACAGGAATAGAAAAATGTAAACATTGATAGGTCTGCCTGAAAACTTGACAGCCTTAAATTTTCAATTGGAGCATTACAAAATATATATTTTTATTTGTAAGTTGAAGTGTTTCCTAGTTTGCTTTTTATTTTCAGAAATCAAATTTGCAGCTTGGTCAACTGCTCGTGAATTGCTGATTCATCTGTAGCATCTAGACTACTATTACAGATGCATGTTACAGATGATGGTTATTGCATGGCAAAATAGTTGTGGCGCTCCAACGCAATTTGTATGTCCATGCGAAAGAATATGTACATGAATAGAATATGAATAGTAGAGAAACCAGGAGATTAAAATCGAGAAATCTGTTTTTCTCACAAGCATCAATTGACACTGCATTTTTCCAAACTAGGAACAATTTAAAATTAAAGGGGTATATTCCCCACACAAATAACTGAAGACGCACACATTTTAGCGATAACTGCACAATTTAAAAAGCATCCCCCATTGGGTTGACGATTATCGGATTGCGAACACTTAAATAAGAATTAGCCTAACAAAGTGAATTTAGTTGTGTTTAGATGTTCAGCCTGTCCGTAGCTTTACGTATCCGTTTTGAACGGCCAAGTTCTGTGGGGGCTGTTACAGCTTCATCAGCGCGCAGCAGAGATGGCACAGCCTTACGTTTTTTCTTATTGGCCTTTGCTTTAGTGGGGTCGGACAAAGTTTTATTTGGAGACTGCCTCACAAGTATGGGAGGCTGGGGGGCCTCTGGCTCTCTAAAATGTTGCTGGGGGGGGGGGGTTGAGCCATGACTTGATCCGTAACGTCATCGGATTCATCAACTTGCTTAGTGTGGGGTAGTTTGAATGTGAAGTGCTGACACCTGGTGTAGCATTTTGAAAATTCTCAGGTGATGTATTTCTGATTGGAGAAAGCACTGGCATAGCAACAGTACTTCGCCTTGATTGGCCTGTTGACTTTCGTTTCAACTTTTCACCTGCGGCAATCAGCTGATCATGACGTTTGCCACCCAAAGAAGTACGCTTTTTAAATTTGAGTTATCTTTCAAATTATCGTGGATAATATGCATGCTGTAATTTACTGAATCCGACGCAGGATTTAGTGTATTTAGCGACTTATCAACCGCGTCTTCAGCAACAATTCTGGCGTGAATTTGTTCGGCGATGTTTACACAACTCCGTAACACCATCTTCATCCAACACAACGTAAGTTTGGTGAGTGCATTTGTTAGCAATAGCTCCACTAGACCATAGAATTTTATTTACGGTGCTAAAATCCCGATACCATATTTTATTACCCACTATTCTTCAATGCACAATGCTGAGTGCTTTTAATTTGTTTTTGTTGGTTTTTCTTAACAACCGCAACAGGGTCAGGATACAGTAAATCCAGTAGAGACTTTAATTCTTGATTAAAGTATAATTTACCGGGAGTGGCCTGGGTAGTGGAGCTTATTGTGATTCTAAATGATAATAAATAAGCATTTATGTTTTTCTGAATAGGGGATCCGTCGCACCTAGCAGCTTTACAGACGCGTTTAAAATTCTTTATATAAACCTCTGCTAATCTGTTGATCCAGGGCGCAAAGCCCGGACCTGTTATATGGCGGATTCCATTAGCTTTTAGCCAGGACTTACATTCCTGTGATGTGAACTGGGCACTGTTCTTGCTAACTAAGGAATCCATCAAGCCGTATTCAGCAATGTGGTTATTCTAAACAGCCATAACTTTAGCTGATGTTGTACTTTTCAGCACATTATAAGCACATTATACTGTGCTTCATCTTCTTCAAACTCCTCGGTATTAGGAAGGGAAAGCCTAGAAAGTGCATCACCAGTTAAATTATGCTCTCTTGGTATATGTTGAAAGTCGTAAGTGTAAGCGTTTAGTATAACCGCCCAACGTTGCACACGAGCAGCTGCCATCTGTGGTATTCCTTTTTTAGGGCCATGAATCCATATCAAAGCTTTTTGATCAGACTGTAATATGAATTTTTGACCATAAACGTATTCGTGAAACCGTTTACCTCCCCACGCTACAATGAGGGCTTCCCTCGAAATGACTGTACCACAGCTCTGCTTTAGTGAGTTTACGCGAAGCAAAGCCAATAAGGCGTGATTCGCTATTCAACATTACATGCATAAAGCAAGCCCGCACTCCATAGGTTGAGCCGTCACAAACCAGTTTGAGCTATAATTTTGGATAATATTGCACCAAAACTTTTGATTTAAGAAACAATTCTTTAACTTTATTAACAGCTTAGTCACATTCGGTCCCCCAGACCTATTTATCTTGGGGACTCAACAGTCTGGTAACAGGGGACAGATTATGAGAAAGGTTAGGCAAATACTTAGAGTAATGGTTAACGATTCCTAAAAAAATCTGCAGCTCTTGAATACTAGTTGGATTCGAGGCATTTGTGATTGCTTCAATAACCACAGGGAGTGTGTGCAAACCTTCTGCATTTATCATAGGCCTAAGTATTATAACTCAGTTCGCGACAGTTTACACTTCTCAATCTTACGTTTAGCCCCTGCAGCCTGTAAAGCTGTTAACAATTGGTTTAAGACATCGGCATGCTTCCCCCCTTCCCACTCATAGAATGGAAGACATTTGGGGATTTTACTCATGATTTGTGTCATGACCCTCTGGAAAATTCCAGGACTGGACGCTAGGTCCAGAGGTACACGAAGCCAACGAAAAAGACCCAGGGGTGTGTTTATAGTTAACGCAGTTTGTGATTCAAGATCAAGGTCAATTTGCAGGAACGCATCCTTAAGGTCGATAGGGAAGAAAGTGTTAATTCCTGCTAATTCACTGAAAAGCTCTGCAGCTGTGGGAACCGGATAATGGTCAACCTCCAATTGTGGATTGATGGTGGTTTTGTAATCGCAAATAATCCTAATGTCGCCATCAGCCTTATGCATGATTACGATCGGTGTCGACCATTCTGAAGTTTCCACAGGCTCCAGGATTCCTAAGCCTACCAAGCGTCTAATTTCCTGATTAAATTTTTCTTTGAGTCCAATGAAATGGATCTCACACGACAGTACACAGGCTTTGCGTCGGCCTTTAACTGAATCTTAGCCTCGTAACCCTTAAATTTTCCCATTGCCTCATTGAATAATTCTGCGAAACCATTAACGATTTCAGCTGTGTCCACAGGTGACATTTTAGTTTTAATTTACTTGACACGCTTCTAGACTTTAATTGGTTTGTAATTCATAATATGGATCAAAATTAACTCTGAAGATTGAAAGCCAATCTTTTCCCATTAACGCAGGTTTGTATAATTTTGAAACTAAGGCTTCTAGGGTTTCAGTTTGACCTTTGACAATTACTTTCAAGTTAACTGTGTAGATCGTGTTTTCCACTCCTTCAGTCTATGAGTGAATAGAATACGGACTGGGCTTTAAAGGGCAAGCCCCAAAATATTTTGTATGCCACTCAATTGGTATTATTGTAGCGTTAGCCCCAGAATCAAGTTCCATTTGCAACTTAACTCCATTAAGACTGACAGGCATAATCCATTTATGAATTTTCATTGAGTTGACAACAATGACTATTTTATTGGTTGTAAGTGAAATTGAACCTAGGTCTGCAGTACCGCATTTTCCAACTGTATTGTTTTGGACTAAATAGTCGTCCTCGGACTCACTTTCACTTTTCGAAACAGACTATGAATTTTCAGCATCAACAACCTTTTATTTGCTGTCAGTTTCCCGATTTACGTGGTGTACTTTCTTTTTGTAACGGTTTTTTACTCTACTTTTAGGCCTTGCCTTAAATTCAGTACTCGAGCTTGGTTTTGAGTTTTCTACAGTTTTGGAAGACTTGGGACTATTACTTATTTTACGGCATACGACCTATAAATAGCCAGCAGTGTAGCAACGGCCACAAACGTAGTCTATGTACCTACATCTTTTTTTTTGACATGACCGGATTTTCCGAAGCAATAACAAACTAGGTGTTTACTAGACGTACTACATTTTTGAGTCTAATTTGATTTTTGAGATAAATGATTCATTGATTTAGAGTGAGCACGAATTACAGTTTGATCTATTTCTGCAGATTCTAAGGATAATGCTAAAGAAGTAGTAGCCTTTAAATCCAGAGTCTGCTTCAGAAGTTCGTGCTGGATAGTCTCGGACCTTACCCCACCTATCAGGCGATCTCTAATCATCTCATTACTGATTTCAGTGATCTTATCAAAATCACAGTATTTGGTGAGAATCTCTAATGAAGCAATATAATCATTCATACTTTCCTCGGGTTTCTGTGACCTACGAAAAAATGTAACCCTTTCCAATACCACTGAGGATACAGGTTCAATGTCTTCCATTACTGCTTTAATTAAAGCGGCATACTTCATCGAATCTAGTAAAGCAGGAGAAATAATATTCATGATTCGATTGAACATTTTGCTACCAACTGACATCATTAAAAAATCAAGTTGGTCAGCATCTGCTATTTTTCTGGCTCTAAAATAGTAACCAATCCGGTTGGAATATTTTTCCCATGAGTTGTTTTCTGCATTAAATTCAGCATACAGTCCTGCTGACTTAGAAGCCATGATTAAATCTTCGCCAGAGCTGCTGACACCGGAATTTAAATTCAAGTTTAAACTTGCATAGCGTTAACGCTCACTTCTGAATTTACAATTTCAGCTGAACTACTAGAAATAACAGTAACTAAAGGTGTTTCCTTTACGACACCCATCTCAGGCATAAGCCTACACGAAATTTAAATTAATTTGCAATTATTCTAAATGCAATCCCATTTAGTTTTAAATTAAACTAAGGACCACTCGAGACTACTGGTTAGCACTGCTTATCTACTAAGCCTTTAAAATCACAGTAGCCTACCCAGCATTTAATTCAAACGCCTACAGAATGAATTCAACTTAACTAAGCTTTTAAATTGTTTACACGTTTCTCAATCGTCATAACAACACAGTAGGCATATGCAGCCGGCACAAACCAAAATTCATCGTTACTCATAAATGCTACGGTGTTAAAAATAGCGCCAGCACAACCAGCCTGAATAAGGGCATGGCACTATCAAATTTACGAGAGTTAATTAGATTGTATTTTTAATTCAAGTTCTTCCTTTTTATAGTATGAAAGGTGAAACACGCCAGTGCATGGCATCGGGATACAACCCTTAGAAAAATTAACAATTACAAATTTAATTGCCCCTTCCAGTTCTAGTTAATAAGGTATCGATTTTAACTATTATTATCAGTACCACACAAGTTTCTAAAACCAGGTTCACTCATTTGAAAAACGCTAAAATCTGACAGTTCCTCAGAGCACTAATTCTCATTGCCAAATGAAAAAAATTGCACTTCTGCGACCTACGAAAATGCACATCTTCGTCGCCATCTGTAATGTATGACGCGTAAATTGCGCGGATTCTACTTAAGCATGAGGTAAATAAATTGGATCTAACTCTGTTGTAGGTTAACACTGAAAGGGCAGTTTATTTCCTGTGTGCATTGATATTTATATATTTACAGTAGTCATGTGACCATGTGTCACATGACAGGTATGGCATGATATGTGACAGTATTGGGTGGCCATTTTAGTTCCTACATGTTAACCCTTCCTAGCTTTAACTACTTACTACATCGACGAACATAAGCTGTTCGTGTCGGGGCGACTCTTTCCCGCCCGTTTGTCTTGGAGAATGGTGTGCCTCAAGGAGGTGTTCTTAGTGTCGTCTTGTTTGCTATAGGGATCAACCCCATTGCTCAGCAAGCTGCTGTTCCCCAGTCATTGTTTGTCGATGACTTCGGCCTGCGCTTTCGGGCAGCTCGCATGCAGACCTGCGAGCGGCAGCTACAGCTGGCAATTAACAAAGTCCAGACCTGGGCGGCAAGTAATGGTTTCCGGTTTTCTCCGGACAAGACTGTGTGCATCCACTTTTGCCGCCAACGAACACTGCACCCGGATCCTAGCCTGTACTTGGGACAGGCACAAAATTCCTGTTGTTCCACAGGCACGTTTCCTGGGTCTGGTGTTCGATTCCAGGTTGTCTTGGCTTCCACACTTACGTCAGCTTAAAGACAAGGCTTTGCGGGCGCTTAACATCTTGCGGGTCCTGTCGGGCACTTCATGGGGTGCCGATCGCGCTGCCATGTTGCGCCTCTACCGAGCCCTTGTCCGCAGCAAACTTGATTATGCGTGTATGGTCTATGATTCGGCTAGTGACTCCACTCTCCGGATGTTGGACACTGTGCATCACAGTAGCCTGCGTGTGGCGACTGGGGCTTTTCGAACTTCTCCAGTGGTCAGCCTCTATGCTGAGGCCTCGGAGCCACCTTTGGCCATTCGTCGGAGACAGCTTGCCATTCAGTATGGTGTGCGTTTGCGTGCTGTGCAATCCAGTCCTGCTTGGTCCATGGTTTTTGGGCCAGACTTGCGAGTCGGTAGACGCAGGGTGGGTAAGGGTGATTTCCGCGATAGGCTCCAGCAGTCCTGTCAGGAGATAGCCTTTGAAATGCCCTACGTCTTGAGGCTTGGGAGAATGCCAGTTGCCCCTTGGCTTGTCCCAGGTGGCAGTTTCATTTTTGCTCTGGCGTCCCTCTTGAAGGGTTCCACTCTACCAGCAAGGTACTTACAGGAGTTCCGGCGGCTGAGTTCTCAGTACGCCGGTTATAAGCGCCTGTTTACTGATGGGTCGAAGTCCGACGTTGGCGTGGCGTGTGCTTGTGTGTGTAAGGGTGTGACGGTTGCCCATCGCCTTCCATCAGGCTATTCTGTGTTCTCTGCAGAGCTTTTGGCTCTTGGTTTGGCGGTGGAATGGATCCTTGACCTTCAGGGCACGCATTTCATTGTCTTTAGTGATTCCATGAGTGCCCTGGAGTCCTTGGCGAATTACAATCCTCGGAACCCCTTGACACAACGTGTCCAAGCTTTGCTTTCCCGCTTGCCTGGCCAGCGGAAAACCGTGCTTTTCTGCTGGATCCCGGGCCATGTTGGGATAGCAGGGAATGAACAAGCTGATTCTGCTGCGAAAGGGGCCCTTTCTGGCCCTCTCGATAGTGATCTCAGCCTTGTTCCCTCAGATGCCTTTCCAACTCTGCGTCTGAGGTTACACGCTTTTTGGCAAACCTTGTGGGACAGACAGGACGGTAATAAGTTACGGGCCATTAAAGGCACTGTCGAGGAGTGGCACTCGGTGTGTCGCCGCAGTCGCCGTGAGGAGGTTGTGTTGGCCCGTTTGCGAATTGGTCACACCCGACTTACTCACTGTTTCCTTTTGCGGGGGGTTGACCCTCCTGAATGTTCTTGGTGTCGACGGCCACTTACGGTCCGGCACTTACTTGTTGATTGTCGCCATCTTGATGGTTTTCGTCGTCGTTTCCATCTTCCGCATGACATTGTGCGTCAATTGGGCGATAAGTCTGTCCTCCTGTCTGGTGTTTTTCAATTTTTGCAGGAGGTACAGATGTATGACAAGATTTAGATTAGGGGTTTGAATAATATCGCTGTAATGTGTGGTGCAGTGGCAACCCGGACCACTGCACTGTGACTGAGGTTGGCGCTAATGACCAAGTTGTCGACGCGCCATTAAGCCTCAATCCCCCCCCCTACTTACTACATAGACTGGGAAGGGTTTACATGTAGGAACTAAAATGGTTACCCAATTGTGGTGCCTCACTGACGACACCACACCGTAGATCCAGCTTATATCCACAATGTTATCCCGAATTGCGTGTGAGTTATCATCACCACAATATTCCTTTAATAGCTAAACACCTATAAATAACGCCTCCAAGTCAATCAGAATTATTCTAGGCTAAATCAAAATGCGGATAACTTCGATAGCATAAGTTCTTTTTTTGAAAAACTCACTCAAAGCAATTATTCTAACGTAAACCTTGGTGATTTAAATATGTCTACATAGACTATGATGAAAATACAGCAGATAAACCTTCTCACCAGCTCTTCTTCAACTGTGTGTCGTTGCTGGGCATAACACAGTTAGTAAAAGAACCAACTCGATTAGGTAACATCCTCGACTCGATTTAAGTTAGGGGTTTGAATAACATCTCTGTAATGTGTGGTGCAGTGGCAACCCGGACCACTGCACTGTGACTGAGGTTGGCGCTAATGACCAAGTTGTCGACGCGCCATTAAGCCTCAATCCCCCCCCCCATCCTCGACCTTGTGTTGGTTGAAAATGACAGGTTTACATACAAGGTTGATGTCGTAGATCATTTTAGCAATAGTGATCACAATATGGTTGATTTTCCCTGCAGAGCTTCTAGCATACACCCAGCAAACGTTCTCTCTCTAGTATTGGCTGTAAAGTAGATTTTTTTAACTTGCGTAAACTTTTGGACGTTATAGGCTGGAATTTTGTTGTAGATGTTGAAATCATGTGGAATGCCTTTTTGAATGTGATAGATTTTTATGTGTCAGAATCTAGTTTGGATCAGGCCGATCATGCAAACAACAAACGAGAATGCGCCAACCAGAAAAAAGGTTCGTTCTCCAAATGCCATTGTCCGGCTAAGAACTAGAAAGTTAAAGCTGTGGACAATTTACAAGAAGGTGAAGTCAGTAACAAATTTGGCTAAATCTAATGAGTGCCGAAAACAATACTCTGCTGTGGCTTGAAAAATTGAGAATAAACGTGAATGTGCGTTTATTACTTAAGGTAGTTTAGCCCCACTGTTTAAATCTGTTAAGTGAAAAACAATCAGTAAACACACCATGCCTCCATAACAGATGAATGGTAATTTAGTCTTAAACAACCACGATAAATCCAACATTTTCTTTAACGAATTTTCGAAAAATGTTGTAACTGATCAGAATTTGTTACCACTACCACGAGAAAACCTTGGCTAGACTAATGCCGTAATTTTTACAGAGCAATACGTGCTTAACATAATGCCGTCCATTAAGCCCAGTCATTCTTTTGGCACAGAAGGTTACTCGGCTGCATTTTACAAAGAGATTAGATATCACATTTGTATAACCCTCTCTAGGATTTTTAACTTGTCATTTATTTCTTGAAAACTACCAAAAACCTGGAAAACGGCTAGAGGTCGTCAAGATATTTAAAAAGGGGGAGGCTTTAAATCCCAATAATTATCGGCCAATTTCACTGACCTCTGTACCATACAAAGTTATGGAGAGGATTGTCCGGCATGCAATGATATCGTTTATCAAAGATAACCAGTTTGGTGACCAGTTTGAATTTTAACTGGGCAGATCTACCATCCTACAACTCCTTTCATCTGAGAGGTATCGACAATGGTATTTTAGTTGATGCAATTTACATTGATTTTGTGAAGGCATTTGAATCTGTTGTGCACACCAAGCGCATCGTCAAAATCAAACACTATGAATTCAAAGGTGAAATGCTGACGTCACTTTCTTCCTTTGTGTGCAGTCGTACTCAATCGGTGTTTTTTGGTGTCACAGCTTCAGAAGTATCTGTTGTTTTAAGTGGCGTGCTTCAGGGTTCGGCCTCAGGGTTATTACTTTTTAGTCTTTTCTATGTAAACGATCGAACCCCCACCAGTGCATCCGTGAATCTGAAAAAGTAGGCAGATGACCTTAAAGCATTTAGTATTGTTATTGATATGTCCGATTCAGCTCCTCTTGCTGGTACAGGGTGCGAAATAGTAAAATGGGCCAATATGTGGCAACTACCGATTGCTCCCCAAAAGTCCTGTGTTTTCCATGTTGGCCGCAAAAATACTGGCTTTAAATATGGTCTTATACCCGGCAAAACGCTTCCCGAAACTAAAATAATAAATGATCTTTGGATTTGGCTACCACACCATCTGAAATCGAGTGTCCACTGTCGAAATATCATTAAGTTGACACGTCAAAGCGCTGCAATGATTAAGAAAGTATTTACTTCAGGCAATCGCAAAACTTTGAACTGGGTTTTCAAAGTCCATGCTAGACACATTCTTGGATATGCAAGTCCCTTTTGGTCTTCTCACCTCATAGGGGATATCAAGACCATTCAATCTTCGCAGAAACACCTTACTAAATCAATTAGAGGTTTCAAAACAAAACATATGAGGAACGACTTGAGTTTTGAGCTTTATATTCGCTGGAGTTACATCGACTTCGTGCAGACTGGCATCTGACATTCTCTTTTGCACAATTTAGTAGAGTTTGATTGCTCTTTGTTGTTTGAATTACGTCTTGGTAACAGGACTTAAGTTAATGGTAAACAAAGCTAACTGTGATGCTCGCAAGACTTTTTGGACAAAACAAGTTGTCGTACCATGGAATTTCCTTCCTGATGAGGTGGTCAAGGCACCTACACTTTTAAAAGTATACTGTCCAGATGTGACCTAATATGGTTTTTAATGTATTTTTTTAATTTCAGTTTACTGTTTTATTCCCTTCTAACTGTGTTTATATGGTTTCTAAATGTTTTAAAAGTTTTTTAATATGTTATTTTTTTTTAGTTCACTTCTTTATTGCATTCTTACTGTGTTTTATTATTTTTATTAAGCACGTGTTGATTGACTCCAGTTACTCACTAACTGTTCAATATTTTTATTTTTTCTGTGACCTCATTTGACCTGATCTGCAATAATATTTCGTAATTTATTGTTCCCCTTTAAAATTTTTAAGTTTGGCTGGATGTTAGTGGATCGCAATGGGCCCTTCCCACTCAAGTCACATATGCAACAAAGTTATTATTATTATAGTTTATGGATCCCGATAGTGTTTTGTCCTAAAACTGCACAGAAACTGAACTATAAGAAGTATGGATCCACTCTTATGGAGTTGGCGAAGCAAACAGTATGAATGAATGGTGTGTCTAGTAGGGCAAACGTACACTAACACTCTACAAAGATGAAATTACGAGTAAACATTGGAAAGAAACAGGTATATTCCCTTAACGTCCCTTAGTCGGTCGTGGGATTCGCACCAGAGTCAACTCGGCTTTCAGCCGACCACACTGACCGCTGGGATGTGCTTGCTTATGTTATTCAGTGTTCAGGATCCGGACCCTGTACAATGATTGAGGAACAATTTAGGTTTTTTTATTTAATTTATTTGATGTTTGTGGCATGGCGTAAAAGTGGTATGCTGATGTGAAAGAGCTTAGAGGTGAAACCCAGAGACCCGAATACCATTATCAGAATCACAAAGACACCTGAATTTTTCCGTCTTCGTTGTTGCTCTCTTGTCATCCTAAGGAGTTCACATAGTATTCTCAGTTAAGTTTTGCATTGTTTCCATTATTTTGTTTATTTATTGCAATAGACTAATAAATTATTTTAACCGCTCTGATAGTTTTTCACCGCAAACACCTTAACACAAAATAATTGAAACTTAAAATAAAACATAACGAATGACGGGAAAAAAAATAAGTGTCCAATAATTTTTCATAAATTAGTGACTGTTTCTCTTTTTGTGCTGTAGTTTGAAACACACCTAACATAATCATATTCTCGATTTCAAATCGGTATATGACTAAGGTGTGTGAAATATTAAAGGCAATTAAAGTCTTCAGAAATAACGTGTCAAGTTTTCTATAGTTAATTTCTAGGCCTAGACTTTATTTTGCAACACCAAGTTTAATTCTCTAGAAGAAATGTCGTTTATATGCCCTAACCAGAGAATAGTACTGAGAAAAGTGGTACAAAATGTTTGTTTTCTCCGGGCATGGAGAGAATGGTTCACTACTGAAGCATTAGATGTAGGTGACTCAGACGGGAAAACAACAAACATGACAGATTTTCCACAGTACCAATTTATTCCTTGAAGCTTTAGACAGTCAAGCTGCCATTCTCAGGACAACCAAAACACCTAACAAATAAACCACAAGAGTATGTAACTGCCAACATCCAAATCATCCCACTAGTGTTTGCCAGGCAACACAAGAAGTAACACAAGCATGACTCGCAAATTCTATCAAAAATAATAAATTTATACTGTGAAAAGGCTGTGTCTCGGGAGTTGCCTTACTGAATCACACAGAGTTTGATGAACTAACAATAGTAACACAACCATATTACAAGCGATATAGTTGTGCAATGACAGCTAGTATTGATTTTACGTCAAAGTAAGACTGACGAGTGACGACAGTGTGCAGACATCAAGTGATATCTTATTCATCACTACCAGACAGCATCATTCCGGGAAGTTACATATTGATCAAATAAATAAGGTAATGCTACCCGCCTATTCACATGAACGGAATGGCCAAGTAGTGTTTCATCTATTGCTATGATATTGTTTTCCGATACTGCGTAGTAGTTTTGTGGCTGTGACCTAGGAACAGTCAGTACTGAATATGTCGACATAATCGAAGATATGCTGGACGATCAGCCATTTTAAGAAAACAATTCTTGATGATACGGGGTTGTCAGTAGCTGTGCTCTTTCTTAGACTGTAGTCCAATAATTAACAGGATCACATTTAAGTAGATACTAACAATTGAGCAACCTCACTTGCTGAGCCAAGGAATAGTAAGACGTCATAAGAATTTTCAATACCACCCACAGTTGTTTGTGAGCATTACCAAGTAATACTGTAACTCACCTAGTTTAATATTTTATTTCACCATTAATAGCTTTACTTGAGAACAGTTGTGATGTAGGACGATCGTTAAAACGTTGTATATATACATGGTCAAAAGTCCCTACACCCCACCAAAAGCCCTTCAGCATTGGAATTAGGCACCTGACTCATAGGACTTTTTGTCCCTAAGGTGGAGGCCGCCCCATTGAGCTTGGATTGGGGCGCCCTACCCTCTCTACTCCCAGGTACAAAATTTAACTTAACCCAGCCAATGTGATCGCAGAAAACGGCATGCTAATTTTGTAAATAGAATACGTTTTATTAGATCTTCACTGTAGCTCGCACACCCACATGCGGGCTTCCTGGCATGGAGCAGAATATTGTCCAATGCACTCACCTACTGTCCACCGCACTGAGCTTACACAATTGACACATAGGAACAAGGTTTGTTCCTAAGATGGGGCCTCTGCATGAGCTTGCACTGGAGCACCCAGCCCCCCCCCCCCCCAACCCCAGATATTAAAAACTTATTTATGTTCCTTTGAGAAATAGCAGTTTTCTTCCAATTGGGAAAATATGCGCATGACCCAGTCTACGTGATCGCAGAAAATGGCATGCTAATGAGATAAACAGGATGTGTTTTATTCTATCTTCAATATAGCTTTCATCTCCACATGAGGGATTACCTGCATGGTGTGGGAAATTCTCCAGTGCGGATGCACTCGCCAAAAGTCCTGCACCACAGCGATTGCACACTTGGCATATAGGATGATGGTTTACACTTAAGATGGGGAGGGGATATGCATTACCATACATTGGAGCACCAACCCTCCCGTCAATCCCCATCAATAAATTTGACTAACTCCACTGGGTCGGACAACTGATTTCTGACATCTCCCATAAATTAAAGCGGATAGGCACTATCACCTACTCCTTTTCGTCAACTTATGACAATTGCTGATAAGGGACATGCGGGGATGAAAATAGCTTATTTCTTGAGACATATTGCTTGAACGTTCCTAATTAACTGATCAACCCAGGGATGTTTTTTCTGTTAGTTTAAGGAACAGAGATACATTTTGTATCGAGGGGTTGAAGGTAGCATGGCGCTCCAATGCGAGCTCATACAGTAGCCCCCATCTTATGGACAAACCTATGTTTCAGGTGTGTAATCTGAGGGCAGAAAGACCTTTGATGGGTGGACAGGGTAAAAAGTCTCTTTGACAGAACACACACGGACAGACACACACACGCACAAACTTAGGGTGTCACACCCACTCAAGGACAGGTAAATTCCACAAAATTTGCACACCTCGCACTACCCCCCCCCCCAGAGACCGAAAAGGGGAGGGACTAGCGAGGGTGCGGGGCTACGACATCATCTGACAACGAACCATCCGACGACGAAACATCCGATGACAAAACATTCGACAATGAGTCACCCCATGACGAGCCATCCAATGACGAAATTCTGACGAAGACTCATCCAATGACAATTCTCCCAACGATGAACCCTCTATCCACGAACCATCCATCGACAAAGCATCTGACGATGAACAATCAGATGACGAAACATCCCATGACAAAACATTCAACGATGAGTCACTCCACGACAAACCATCCAACGACGAAACTTCTGACAACGACTCACCCGATGACGATTCTCCCGTCAACGAACCCTCCATCGACGAAACATCCGAATACACGAACCATCTGTCGACTAAGCATCGGATGATAAACCATTCGAAGACAAAACATCCGATGACGAAACATCCGATGACAAAACATTAGATGATGAGTCACCCCACGACGAACCATCCAGTGACGATTCTCCCGACGAGGAACCCTCCATCGAAGAAACATCTAACAACAAACCATCCGACGACGAGTCACCCGACATTCAGACCATGGTAATTCTCCAAAATTCCATGTAAAATCTACGTCCACTTCCAACCCAAACCAAGTAAATTCTACCCCATCAGACCATGTAAATTCTACCAAATTCAGACGCGGTCAAGACTCCATCTGATGACGTCACTACCACCCGCGTCCCATCTTACGGCGTCACTTCCAATGCTCTCCACAATCCCACGTGACGTCGGGTGTTCGGAAGTGACGTCAATATCGAAACAAAATGGAGGGATTCCCCAATTTAGTGTCACGCGACAAGATCGACCTCCCAATATTGCGCAATGCAAGTAAATTCCACGAAATTCAATGTAAAATCTGCGAAATAATAAATAATTTTTTAATTAGGGTATCTGACCATTACATTTAATATTAATACTTTTTTTGATGTGCCACAACATCTTGTTATTCGTGGTGCGGACTAATTAAATGTGAGTTGTCGTGTTTTATGGAATTTGACCACGCGTGTTTTACATAGCTCACTTGGTACTGTATCCCCATCCCCAGTTTAACCTTCGCTTTCATTCTCGACCAGACTAAAGCGGCAGCGAGTTTTTCCTTCCATCCTCGCGTTGTATCATTTTAAATGTATTTGGCTGCTTCTGCGAGCTGTCGGTCGGCCAAATGTCTTTGCATGAAATCTTTCATTCTACTGTACGCAATATCGTGATCTTTACACGCTGCGTCTAGAGTGTTGATGCCGAGATCTCCTTGGGCGAGTCGTTTTTCTAGTTTAATTCCCGTTCTGCAGTATTGATAACCCAGTCAATGCATTTCAAATGGTAGTGCGTTAATGGCACTGTTTAACAAAACCTCTCCTTCTTTACTACGAACAAAATGACGTCGTGCGCTTCCTACATCTTAGGCAGTATTTCAAAGTATTCATCGTCCTTTTTTATCACCATTTTTGGATTGATTGAACGCCGCTGTTTTGTGCTTAAACTGATGCTAGTGGATGCCTACTCTCTTTTAGACTTCGACACATTCGTCCCTTTTCATTTTCGGTTGTAATTTCTCTCTCCTCTAGCTCCATCAAAATTTCCCTAATTTTATCCTGATGAGCATCTTCTCTGACCATAGTGGTAGCGACCAAGAGTCTTAGTCAATCCATCAGTTCGTTCACATCCTCGTAATAGTTGTATTCGACTTTGACTCCTGAACCGCGTTTCTCCTTTTTCAGGTCCTCCCAGATCGGTTTGATAATACACACATATTTGTAACCGCGGTTGGATTTAGGTTTTCCAGAGTCGGGGTCGTTGTTGTGAAACATAGCGTTGCTGACTTTTAGAATTAGGGCGTACAACGCCAACACATCGAGTTCGTAAGTTTTGTAGTGCAAGTCCTTTTGCGTTAGTAAACGCCATAGCTGATTCCGACCACGGTACTGCTTTCCACCTAACACTACGTCGTTCTCGAATATTTTGACAGTTTTATCACCAATCATTACGGTCCATATTGTACCGTAATCCAAACACGTAATCATTGTCTTTTGGCAATTGGAAAAATTTGTGTAAATAATACTTTGACGTTACAAGCAATGTTTATCCCCTTAATAGCGACTCTAAAGGACGAAGCGAGACCTGAGCAGGAAGTTCTAGAGGAGCAAAACACGTCTCGTTGTGGATGTTGATGGCATAAAAAATAGTCCCAATGATGGAGAGGGTTCTGAGTTGACAGCCTACAACTTGATTCGCTATGGGTGTAATGGCAACCGGGGAAATCTTCATAGTTTTCACCACCTCGGTGTGGGGTCGAATCACTCGGTACGTTTTGTTCTTTCTCGTCATCGGTATCCTCATCGCTCACCTCCTCCAGTTTTGGTGACCACGTTCCATTTTGTTCTTCCTCTTCATCCGTGTCTTCCTCCTTGCATTCCTTCTCTGCCCTCCGCTTTGCAATGGGATCAGCGATACTTTTTAATGGGTCAATATTGGCTTGAAAAATTCATGAAGGTACTCTCCTTCTGATTGTTTTCCTTTTTTTGACTCCGCAAACCTTTCCTTCTATTTCTTTCCAAGTTCCACGAGCTTACATTATTCTCCATTTTTTATATTGTAGTTTTTTTTTAATCGTAGTCGATATTTCGTCTGTTCCGTGATTTTTCTTGATCGCGTACTTTAATCTCCTTTTATTGTTCATCGATATTCTTCTTTGGTCAATTCTGTGTATTTCTTCCTCTGGTACTGTCGTTCTCTCATTTTTCATTCTTCTCATCATATGTGTGAATCGTTTCAATCTTCACGATGTTTATATTCATGCTGTCTACCCATCTTATGACCCTTCCACTTCCTTTTCCCACGAACGAAGCCAAAGTCTTTTCAATATTTTTAAGAGATTCTTCCACTAAAGATGGTATTTCTTCAACATTGTGTATAGCAGTAAACTTGGAGTTTAACCCGTACTGTTTTCCATCCACCTCCTTTCCGCTTATAACCCATATACAGACTTGAAATTTCAAATTCCGAAGCTGCATCACCAATGATGCTAAAAGTCTCATTAACGGTGTTCTCAGAACTTGCAGTAGACATAGTGGATCGATAACAAACTATTCGTTCAATTCTTGTCTGAAAATCTGAAAGGTTCCTTCCCACATATTTCTAACGAAAGGAGGATCGAACCGCTCCGTAATAACGAGTTGCGTCAAAGCGTCATGAAAGTTGGTGGAGAGTTCGCGAAACTGATGTGAATAGTGCTCCTCGTCCAAGTGTACGTTCTAGTGTAGATCAAAGGCATCACGCTCGCCAAACGTTTCCGCACAAAACGTGCAAGTATATGTTTTCGTCATCCCTCTTTCTTTATTACTTTAAAAAAATGGAATCTTACAACATCATAGTAAGTGGTGATTCGAAGGATTTACGAGTCAGCGTCAATACGCCATTTCATCTGATTGAATCCAAGCAGTACTTCATGGCATTGGTAAACATTGAAACGTATCACAGTTTTCCTAACGTGGATGATGCAACCCTACTATGCCCGGTACAAGGAAGAATGCCAGAAAGGATGGTAATATCAGGGTTTATTCCAGGGCCATGTGGTTTGTCCTTAGGAGATGTAGTCCAGTGGTTCAAGGATGCTCTGATCAGGGCTTCTAGCAGAGTGGCATGCATCAGGAAGAGTTTTTAGCTGGTTAGGGACTAGCTCCCGGAGTGAGGCTGCAAGGGGCCGCAAGGCCTTAAGTACCTAGAGCTGCAGCCAGTACCTGCCACTGGTGGGGCAAGGTACTTCCTGTACAATATCCTGGTATCCCATGAGCCATCTCTGCTAGTAGCTACCTCTAGGGTCAGGCAAGGCCAGAGCCATCTTTACCACTGATCTCCAGGGACTGGACCAAACATCAAAGTACATAGCATTACTGGAATTCAGTAGTAAAGATATAGAGTATACAGAATACATAGTATGGAGCCATAGCATTAAGGTAAAGAGGCCCTCTAGGGCCCTAACGTAAGGAGTAGGAGGAAGCTGTGGAAACCGTCGTTGCAGAGGTCCCGCCTCCGAAAAGAAGCACCCTTGCTTCGTCAAGGTAAGAGAAAATTATTCATTAAGCCATTTATACATTTAATAATCATGGTTCTCAGAGATTATTCAAAATAATACCAATAAGGCGCACACTGACAACAAGTTAAAATTAAGGATGCTATTGGGACGTTTAGATTTTTATCTGCTAATAATTTAATCGTTTGACTGTTCTAGCGGGGTGACATTACTTACCGGCTATAGTAACGTTTTTGTAAGATCTGGGAAATCTTTGAGCGTCAAAATTCAGACATTATTCCCGTAAAAACCCGCTACACAAACTTAATTACTCGAACATTTTCACGAAAATTATGCAGAAGCACAACATTTAAAATGCAATCACAATCAATCAGTGCAAAAACAGCCAAGAGAGAAAAAATTAAGTGCTTGATGCACGAAAATTAAATTGAAAACTGTAACCACCCATCATCAGTTACCATTAAAATCAGCTAGAAAGATTTTCACTTCAAAATCTTAATTGTCAAAATCGGTTATGAAATATCGGTAATAATGCGTGTAAAATGTGACTAACGCGGTAACAACCAGCTAAGTTCAACTCGAAATTATGCTTTTAATTGTTAGGATACGAGTATTATTACTTTCAATAATCACTATCAGCTGATCGATTCAATTTATTGTATGCTATCACAAAATGCGTGGTGTTATTCTTCTTGGGGGATTATGAACACCGGAAAACACTATGCACTCGTGCTGGGGACGATAACCCCAAGCTCCAGCATCAGATCTACATGCTGACGTAATTGCAATTCTTTAAACTTCGAAACTAGATAGGGCTTCAACGCAATTGGTGGGTGATTGCTAACATCAATATCCATAATTGGGCTTATCAAACCAATTCTCGAACTGAAAACAAATCTATATTTCATTAATACCTTGAACAACTGTTCTTTTTCGTAATCTGTTAAAACGTCATTCTCATTTACTTAATTACAAATGTCATGGTCCGAGGCACAAAACTCATCTAGTGCTATGGGTGTAGCAGTTGCCTGGGACTGATGGACTTCGTTTATACCCGGCCCCCAATTCAGCTTGTAGATTAGGTTAGGTTTATCCTGCCAAAACAAAGTATTTGACGCAAAATTTGGCTGTAAACCAAATTTGGCTGTAGACTGCTGAAAATCTACGCCAAGAATTACTGGCTGGATAGTGTTCTCCATCAAGATCAGTGGAAAAGTTACAGTACGTTGTGCAATCTGTAACGG
Organism: Lithobius niger; assembly: GCA_023313725.1. Lineage (NCBI taxonomy): Eukaryota > Metazoa > Arthropoda > Chilopoda > Lithobiomorpha > Lithobiidae > Lithobius > Lithobius niger. The sequence continues at coordinate 53,287 of JAHWFP010204950.1, read as the reverse complement.
AACCAAAACGAAACCCGGACACTTAACGAAATGAGTATCAGCAAATCTAATCTAATAGGGACGTTGCGTGAATTCACAACCCATTTTTGTCAAGTCATCTTTTAGCGAAACATTTACGTAGGACATTGTACTGCCGCTATCGAGTATGGCGTCTGCATATTCTTTACCGAATTTAGGTGAAAAATAAGCACACGGTGCTGGTGTAGGCCCAACAAGATCGCCTTGACAATTTCGGTTAGGAATTGGTCGGTTTTGAAAAGAAGATGCGCCATTTACAGCTTCACCGACTAAAACTGGATGACTTTTTTGTTTTTTGGTACCAATTCCTGTGCATCAGAATCCAACTCAATTTATTGAAGTTGTGCAAAAGTGTTTCTATTCGGAGGATAACCAATAGCAGGATTTACATGACAGTTTTGTGTTTCGTGTGATGAATTTTTACACTTCGAGCACCAAATTCCCAGTGCACGACTACCACTACTGTTATTACTACCATGACCACGACTGCTAAAAAAGATTGGTCCATTTCCACGGTCATTGCTACTCCCCGAACTACTGTTAATGCTGCCATTTTTCCTAACTGCAACATGAATTTGTTGGTGATTTGACATGTAAGGTCAGAATTTAGAAGTCCACCCAACCGTATTGCAAATGTTACAAGTGTACTTTGCATCGTATTTATGCAATACACTAGTGCTGCTATTCCTATTACCTCTACCACGATTTCTACCATTTCTAGTGTTACCAACATTTAAAACTCCAGTTTGGATTGGATTAGCCTGTCTCCTTTGAATCATATTTTCCAAGAAAAGACCTTGCATTTTAAAATCTATCAAAGAAAGTAAATTTTCTTGACGTCATAGGCAGTGAAATGTCGAATTTAGTGTTTCCAAAATAGCCAGGATTTGATCTAAATTACTGATTCTAGCACCAGTGTTTTGTAAAATATCTGTGCATTTATTAAAATGCTTAATGAAACTTTCATTTTCATGCATTCTCATAGTTCTAACCTTAGCAATTAGGTTATACCCATGTGACTGTACTTCAAACTTAGCCAAAAACAAGGTTTTAAAATTCTCCCAACTAGAAAAAGGTTCATTTGCCAAAACCCAGTCAACAGCATCCCCTGTTAACCACGATGGAACAGTTTGGTGGATAAATAATTACTCATCAACTTTTCTAACATTTAAAATTCTTTCCAACTCCATTAAAAATGCTGAGGGAAAAATTTTGTCATTAACCCATTAAATTCTCCAATTTTCAAAGCTTCCATTTTAGGGAAAGGTCATTTCAAGGACATTTCAACAAAGTACATTTCAACAGCTCTTTGGTAATTATTCTGTGATGAACAGCTAACAACATTTGAACTACTACCAACTAGATTACTGCTAGGTGTCATAAGAGGTGAACTGAAAACATTAGTTGTTGAAGTTAATGGTGGCTTAGGTGCAGCAGCTGTACACACCGGATTTGCATCTCCCCATAAAAAATTAACTACTGAATCCAGTTTAGCACTCAAATCCAAGATGGCACTGTCAGTAGAATTACTAGCTGTAAAAGCTTGGCTAAAATAATTTGGTACACAAGTAGGCATTTGAGTTGACACTTGGCTTGGTCCAGGCACGGGTACAGAAAAATTTGCCACTGAAGACACAGTCACTGAAGGCTTGCCCAGCATTTGGAACACTGGGTCATTTGGTAAAATAGAACATGTCTGAACTTGTCCAGAGGGGTCAGTCCATGTTAGGGTCACTGGAATTAGCTGTTGCTGCTGCAAATTAGCAGTAGTTGTTACCATAGCTACACAAGCAGGAGGAAAAGCAGGTGAAATAGGCAAATTCACCTTTGAAGGCATACTTGGCATAAATGGTACACCTCCTGTAACACTAGTATTACTTGTAACAGGTGAAAATAATTTTCCAATATTTGGTAAAGTCAATGTATGGCTTGACACACTAACAGCTTGCTGCTGTAGTATTTAGACCCAAATTTGGTGTCACTTGAACATTAGGGCTAGCTGGAGGAAACTGAGCTACTAATCTTGATGGGGTAACTCCTAATGGCGATTGCACAACTTGTGGAATAATAGGGGTAGTCATCCTAGCTGCTTGTTCCCTTCTGATCCTAGGCCTCTTCCCTATTTTATTAGGGTCGCTACCTAAATTCCAAGATTCAGTGTCTAAATCTGGCTTAGATCTAGTGGACCTTGGCATAAAATCTTACAATATTGAAAACCTTAGGCCTGTAGGCCGTGAAGAGTCACTTAAAGGCTAAAATTCAATAGCCTATTCAATCAAGGGTTATCAGGATAAAGTCTCAATAGGTAAAAGTCAAAAGGCACTAGCCTACATAGGCCCACACAAAATCTTCTAATAAATAAAAAAAAAGCACTGACTGATCCAAACTATTTTTCACTGCAATATAAAAGTTATTGCTATCTAAAACACAGTTCACAATACTCACAACTACTCAGGTTGTCTCTTGGTTACTCACTGAAGGCTGGGGTCTCAGGTGAAAATGGAACACCAAAGATGGCTGCCGGCATTCAAAAAGGGCTTCTTGGTGGAAAATGGGTCCTTTCCTAGATAAAAAAAATGGAGGGCCGATGCACCAGTTGTGCAACCCCACTATGCCAGGTACAAGGAAGAACGCCAGAAAGGATGATAATTTCAGGGTTTATTCCAGGGCCACGGGTCTGTCCTTAGGAGATGTTGTCCAGTGGTTCAAGGATGCTCTGATCAGGGCTTCTAGCAGAGTGGCACGCTTCAAGAAGAGTTCTCAGCTGGTTAGGGACTAGCTCCTGGAGTGTGGCTGCAAGGGGCCGCATTGCCTTAATTACCTAGAGCTGCAGCCAGTACCTGCCACTGGTGGGGCAAGGTACTTCCTCTACCATATCCTGGTATCCCATGAGCCATCTCTGCTAGCATCTATCCCTAGGGGCAGGCAAGGCCAGAGACATCCTGACCACTGATCTCCAGGGACTGGACCATACATCAAAGTACATAGAATTACTGGACTACATTAATAAAGATATAGAGTATACAGAATACATAGTATGGAGCCACAGCATTAAGGTAAAGAGGCGCTCTAAGTGCCTAGCTTAAAGAGTAGGAGGAAGTTGTGAAAACCGTCGTTGCAATGAGACCAAAAACATTTTCAAGTACTCCGTTGACGATGGTCTCGCCTGGAAATCATTTGAAATACCGGCAGGGGTGTACGAAATTTCGGATCTGAATTCTTACATTAAAGATAAGTTGTCGAATGGTGGACAAGACGATGCGTTCGAGCTTCAACCGAACGTAAATACCGTGAGATGCATTATGAAAATAAAGAAGCCACAGTTCAAGGTATCGTTTATTGGTGAACGAACATTGAAAGAGTTGTTGAGATTAGAGGAACACGGCTTACGCACACGGACGTCACGAAGGTGTAAATAACGTAAACATACTTACTCTCAGCAGCATTCTGGTTTATTCGGATAACATAGGGGGATCGTACGCCAATGGACAGAACACACACCCACGTTGTACAGTTTATTTCGGGTTACAAGACCGTTAAAACCCCCCACCATTTGGTGTACTTGCCTGTAACAGGCACGTAATTAGAGATACGAGACTCTGGTTAACGGACCAAAACAATCGCCCGCTGAATTTGCGCGGAGAACACTGACGATTCGCCTCCATCTCAAATCAAGTTGAGAAAAAAAAGGCCATGATCGTATTTAGAAAACGCGCACTCCCCACCCTTCACATCACGGAAGTACCGTCAAAAAAAACGAGGAAGGATGAACTGGAACCCCATAACCGAGCTTTCTTGAACTTGTTGAGTAAAGAATAAAAAAAAGAGAATAAGGTAGCGCAAGAGTACCTGGAATTAGTGGAACCATTGCAGGTTGACACGTCGGTGGACTCGTACCTGTGTCGTGAGTATTACCCTATAGTCGGGACTAGTTTAAACAGCATAAATTCGGAACTACGCTTAGTAGTAGAAAACCAGGACGCATTCACCCATCTTTCTAGAAGCTACATTAGTGTAAAGGGAAAGATCAAGAAATCGGTAGACCGGATGACGTTCGCGAATACGGACCTAGTGACATTGGTAAATCACGGTGCTGCGTTTCTGTTTAATAACGTAAAATATCATCTCGGTGACAAGCTGGTGGAAGACTTGACTACCCCAGTTACTCTTCTATTATGAAGAGGGTCCTGTCTTACGGCTCCTCGGATCAGAATGGACTGTTGGGCGCGTGTTGGAAGCTGGACGGTGTTGCCTCTACAAGTGAAGAAGCAGACAGCACCAGGTTTGCGCTCGTCACAACATAATCATCAAGCAGACTGCCCCCAAAGGTAGTTTTAGCTTCTTAATACCAGCTTCCCATCTACTGGGATTTTTCGAAGACTAGGACAAAATCATTTACGGTGCCAAACAAACTCTCACTTTGATGCGGACTGGCAATAACAACGCTCTGTTCAAAGCTGCTGCAGCCACTGATGCGACTGTGGAAATTTCTCACATCAGTTGGCTGATGCCTCACGTAATACCTTCCAACAAGCGGAAATTGAGGCTATACAATCTAATCGAGTGTGGGGATGAAGTAAAACTATGATTCCGACACTGGCATTATGACAGCACCCAGATCCCAACCTCGACTTCTCACACTTGGTGACTCATTACAACCTTAGCCATCGCTCAGAACCAAGCTGTAGACGCGCTATTAAGCCTCAACCCCCCCCTCACCAGGTGGGTAATTCTTGGATTCTCGACCAACCGATCGAACGACACCCTCAAGAATACGGGTGAACACCCTCAAAGAATCATTGTAGTTTGACCGATTGTCACATTACTCTGCACGGTGAACGTTTATCCCTACTTGGACCTCAGTGTCAATTACGGAACTGGGGACTACTCCAAACAGTATCAAATGTTTATGGATTTCAGAAAGGCAAATTACGATAGCGGAAACATCAGCATCGATCCCGTTAATTTGTCTCTTTTGTGTCCTCGCGGACCTTTGTGTCCTCGGGGACATTTCTGTCCTCGGGTATCTTGTATCCCTGGCAGGCCTAACCTTGGTGGTAAGGCGGTTTAAATACTAACCCACCTTTCCTAATTAGATCCCACCTTTTCATTAGCCATGCAATTTTTTAAAATAAAAAAAAAACTAAACTATTTTTTAACTTATATGCAAGTTTTAAATTGTTTTATCTTATTTAAGTTTTTACCTTGCCACCTTCGCATTCTCTTTTTAGGCAAATATTTTTACACATATCATAAATGCTGCTCCATTTTAAGCTGGCAGTCAGTGATCCCCGCGACCCTTGCCAGACCTGCCAGCATATGATAATTATTATTTAAAAGCGGCCTCTCCGCTCGTAGTCATCGACTGTACGAAGCAAAGCGAATGATTACAGACAGAAGTAGTAGACGTGCAAGTCAAGATGTGTTTCGGTTTGGCGGTGGCAGCCAATACCAGATGTCACGCCCTCGTAATCATACATCAAATGATGAATTTGAAATTGGATAAGGGTATGGTCGAAGTTGTGTATTCAAAAAATAGCCATGTATGTCAAAAAGAAAGCCGTAAAAAGGAGAAAAAACACGTAGAAGGATTCTTACCGACCCTAATCCCGATAATCGCTGCCATCGTCGGTGGTGCAGGTGCAACGGCTAGTGGTGGAGCAGCTATTGCGTTAGCTGTTAACAAAGCCAAACAAGATGCTAAGATGATGGAAGAGTTTAAATGTCACAACCTCAGAATGGATGGTAAAGGATTGAAGCTTTAAAAAATGCACGCTCAACTAGTCGCCAAGGGTCGTCCAAAGGAAAAGGGGTGGTAAAGGACTCTTCTTGAAGCTGCAAAAAATGTGATAACCCTAGATCGTCTGCTAAATTACGTCAACATACCACCCATTGTTGAGGCGTTAAAAATTCGATGTTACAGGGGTACGTTCAGCAGGGATATGCTTGCAAAGACCATTTGGCATGGAGAAGAATGCGGTATCATGAATTTACAAGAATATAATGCGGGAAAGGAGAGCCACTGGGTACGCTACTCGACTCTCGACGCTAAGTCTTACTACTTTGACAGTTACCACAATTTGGTACCGCCAGTTTAATTGATGAGATATTTACCCGCAGATTTGGAATACCACGTGGACAGAGTTTGGAATTTTAATCAAATTTATTGCGTACATTTGTTCCTGTTGTCCTTTGGAAACTATACGAGGGTATCCTTTATCGTCATTTCCTTGAATTAATTAAACAAAAAAAAAACTTTTTTTTTATTCCGTAAAGTACTTGTAGAAATCAATTTGAAAGTTCACATCTGCTTTCAAAAATGCTTCGGAGTTACAGACGGGAATATTCGAATTCTTCTGGTTTAGCTTAATGGACGTTAAACGATGGTAGTACCAAGTTGCCCCCTTTTCTGAAAGTATTAGCCCCTCGCACCTAATTCTATACCATACTTCGAGTGACGAGTCCACTGCTGCAGTAAAATAGGATCTTACAGATAATAGCCGGACTAGTAAAGACTATATTTGTAAGAAGACTCCTAAAGGGTTTTCTCGTTCATCGGAATATTGGCGTGAAAAGAAATTATGTCGTGGCTGGAGCTTTGAATGAATCGTTTCGTAGCCACATACGTAGGTTCAATCACTCTGGACGTTTTTCAAAATAGGAAAAAAGGGAGCATATCAGTCAACAAATTTGGAACTGGGATGGAACGGGTGGAGGGGTTTGATTTGACGTTCGATAGTCATTATACCTGGGTGTACGCAGGCTAACTAATGTTGGTGGACTATAACCTTACAACGTCGCCACTCTTTCCAAAGTAACATTGCTGCAAAGAGAAGGAGAAAGACAATTTACTAGGAAACACAATGTTGAGAAAGAACTAACATGTCTGAAAAGAAGCGCGCTGGTTCTCGAGAATATAGTTTTTTTCCGGATATCGTTTTTTTTCCGGATTTTTACAATTGCGTGGATGAGGAGGTCCAATATCCCTTTTTACCATCAAACATCCGGTGTTTGATCATTGGGCTGGCAAACTGTAGGAAAACGAGCCTCTTTTGCTTAATTTTTTATGCAACGATGGATGGATCGAATACGATAAGCTGTACGTTTACAGCAACACTCTTTGTCAGTCACAATATAGGACGTTACAATTTGCTTTTTCCGAGCTTGAAGTGCTTCTCGGTAAGACAATTGCCATTTTCCACAGTTCGGGAGCGACATTGACTCCACCCGAAAACTTGGATCCATCCGACCACAACGTCGTGGTATTTGATGATGTCTTGCCAATAAACAAAATGTGATCGAAAGGTATTTTGTGCAGGGTCGTCATTCCAATGCCAACATGTTTTACAGAAAATTGGACATTAGCCAACAGCAAAAATTATACATTAGTAATAAAGTAGTTCAGTAAGCCACCACTATGCAGTTACGTTTCGTCGGAGTGGCATGACCCGGATTCGAACCGGCTACCCAGTTCACCTCCAGATCACTTGCATAGTGCCTTAATCGCTATGGCCACGTTCTCCACTGGGTCGAATCCGGGCATGCCACTCCAATGCCACTCGAAACGTAAGTGCATAAAGGTGGCTTACTGAACTACGTTATTTCTGGTGTAAAATTTTCGCCTTTGGCTAATTTACAATTTTCCCTAATATTATTTACAGCGATTAAGGTGTTTTACTGCACTCAGTCATACACTAGGACTCCAAAACAAGTTGTGCGCGATATCCCCAACCTGCTCGTGATATTACCTCAAGACGAATTAAACCTGAAAGACATTTTCGAAAATCATGTCGGAGGAGACATGTACGTTGTTGAGTTTAAACGTGTGTGCCGATCATGTTGGAAACGTCCAATCAGCTTTCTTACGATTGACAAAACGCGACCATTAACGAAGGGACAGATGTTTAAAGACATGTAATGAAAAAAGAGGGAGTAAATACTATGGACGATAAGCTAAAAGATCTTCGCAAGAAATTATCAAAAAAGTTTACGAGATCGGTAAAGAGACTGGAGAAGAGAAGCTTTAAGTCACTTTTTCGAGCCACTGACCAAACCCCTGAAAACGCTGACTTTTCCCACTTCCAAAAAACGCAAGAAAAAAGAACTGCCGAAACAGGAACTGAAAAAGGAGGAATGCGTCGATTATGACGACGAGGAATTTGGGTTCTACGAAAACGATCAACTAGAAGTGAATTCACCTTATATCACGTCACCATCACCTCCTTGAGTGGAAGAACCAGCCTTCGATATTGATATACCACCAGTAACTCCCACGCTCGTGTACACTGGAACGAGCAACGGGCACAAGTACTCCGCGGTTCTTTCCGTACATTCCGCTTCGTGCCAACTTTCAACAACACCACTTTGCCTCCTCCCAAAACAAAAGAACCCTCAACAGTTTATTGCCTAATCAGGTAATCGGTCCTACAGCTGCCTTCTTTTTAAGACTGTACTTTAATAGGATGAAAGATGTTGATCCCTTTTTTGGGATTCGTCACAACTTTGAGTCACGAGAAAGGGAGATTGGGGATAAGGTCGTGAAAATAGACGAGAATGATATTGTAATAGCTGGTCAGCGGTACGCCGGGTGTAGGCAGTTGTGGAGTCTGTTGTCGTTTAAAGAGTTGGAAGATAAAAACTTTTCACTGGACGTCTTAGCGTCCTATGGCAGGGTCCTAAAAGATAGCAACACTACCATAACAATGACCCTCTAACGAACAAATCGAAAAGTAATCGATCTGCAAAAAATTTGAAAATTAATAAACCCATCTGGGAGTACATTAAAGCCTCAAAAACTGGAAAAGGATTAACTAAAAATGTTCATCCAGTTCGAGTGGAATATGTGCGCTATGATGATCAGAACCAGTTGGTTAACAGATTACGGGTACTCTATGGGTTCAAACTAGGCTGTGGTGACTACCATCAAAACGAAATTATCGAAATTCTCTCCGAATTGGAAAAACGAAACGTTATAATTTCTAAGTAAAAGTTTACGATCAATCGAAATATATTTGGCGAATAATAAAAAAATGGACAGCAGTTTGAGAGCTTTATAAACCAGAGAGAAGAAATTTTCCACGCCGTATCGTCAATGAACTAAGCCTGTATGATCTTTGGGAAGTGGATTTGGTCGATTTGACATCATCTTCTCATCAAAACAAGGGCAACAAGGTTTTGTTTACAGTCATCAATGTCAAGTCAAAGTATGCTTGGGCTGTTCCGATCAAGTCAAAGTCAAGACCCAACGTTATAGCTGCTTTCACCTCGATTTTGAGAAACAAAATACAGCACCTAAACATCTAGGAGTCGAGCGAGGAAAAGAATTTTACAATGAGAACTTTCAAGAATTGATGAAGAAGCATAAAATTAAACTCTATTCATTGTTCTCGGGTATGAAAGCAACTGTGGTCGGACGCTTTAACAGATCATTGAAGGAGTTGATGTGGAAAAACTTTACGAGATGAGGGAACATCAGTGGCTAGACATTTTAAAGAAAATTGTGGCACAATACAACGGAAGATTTAAAAGTATCAAAATGAAGCCCTCCGATGTTACGGTCGACAACGAAGGAGATCTTCGCGTTGGATCCAAGAACCCTACGTTGGTAGGAAAGTATAAAGTTAAGGATCTCGTGCGCGCATCTAAGATAAAAGGGAAATTTGATAAATGATACTAACAGACGTGTGCTAACGAACTCTTTACGATTAAAAAGTTTTGAAAACCAACCCGGTCACTTACATACTGAAAGAACACGATGGGACTCTGGTTCGTAGCGTTTTCCACTAATATGAAATACAAAAGACCCACGTTCCTCATTTTTTCTTGGATTGAAAAAGTTGTAAAGAAGGGAAAAGAGGGAAATTTTTTTGTAAAGTGGAAAGGATATGACGAAAAATATAACAGCAGGGTGAATGATGTAACTAGCCTGTTTAAAAAAAATATTTATTATTTCGTAGATTTTACATTGAATTTCGTAGAAATTTGAATTTGGTAGAATTTACTCGCGTTGTGCAATGTTGGGGAGGGCGATCTTGTCGCCTCACACTAAAATGGGGAATCCTTCCATTTTGTTTCGATCTTGAAGTCACTTCCGATCACGGGATAGGGGGGATTGGAGGTGACACTGTGAGATCGGACGTGACTGGTAGTAACGTCATCAGATGGGGACTTGACCGGGCGTCAATTTGATAGAATTTACATGGTCTGATGGGATAGAATTTATATGGTTTGGGTTGGAAGTGAACGTAGATTTTACATGGAATTTGGTAGAATTTACATGGTCTGATTGTCGGGTGACTCGTCGTCGGATGGTTTGTTGTCAGATGGTTCGTCGTCAGATGTTTTGTCATTGGATATTTCGCCAATGGAGGGTGAGTCGTCCTCAGAAGTTTCGTTGTTCGACGGTTCGTCGTGGGGTGACTCATCGTCGAATGATTTGTGATTGGATATCTTGTCATCGGATGGTTAGATCGTTAGATGCATCGTCAAAGGATGTTTCGTCGATGGAGGGTTCATCGATGGGAGAATCGTCATTGGGTGAGTCGTCGTCAGAAGTTTCGTCGTTGGATGGTTCATCATGTGGTGACTCATCGTCGAATGTTTTGTCATCAGATGTTTTGTCATCGGATGGACCATCATCAGATGCTTCGTTGATGGATAGTTTTGCCGAGGGGTGACTCGTCAAATGTTTTGTCATCAGATGTTTCATTATCAGAGCTTCATCGTCAGATGGTTCGTCAATGGTTGGTCTGTCGTCGGGTGACTCGTCGTCAAATGGTTTTCATTGGATGTTTCGTCGATGGAGTGTTCGTCGTCGGTATAATGCTCATCGGGTGAGTTGTCAGAAGTTTCGTTGTTGGATTGTTCGTCGTGGGGTGACTCATCGTCGAATGTTTTGTCATTGGATGTGTCGTCGTCGGATGGTTCGTTAGATGCATCGTAGACGGATGGTTTGTTCGACGGATGTTTCGTCGGTGGAGGATTCGTAGTCGAAAGAATCATCATCGGGTGGGTCATCGTCAGAAGTTTCGTCGACAATTGGTTTGTCGTGGGGTGACGCATCATCGAATGTTTTATCATCAGATGTTTCATCGTCAGATGCTTCATTGTCGGATGGTTCGTCGATGGATAGTTCATCGTCAGGTGACTCATCTTCGGATGGTCCATCGTTAGATGTTTCGTCGATGGAGGGCTCAACGTCTGTAGAATCGTCATCGTGTGAGTTGTCATCAGTAGTTTCGTCGTTGGATGATTCGTCTTGGGGTGACTCATCGTCAAATGTTCTGTCATTGGGTGTGTCCTTGTCGGATGCTTCTTCAACGGATGGTTCATTGGTAGATGTTCCGTCGATGGAGGGTACGTCGTCAGGAGATTCGTCATCGGGTGAGTCGTTGTCAAAAGTTTCGTCGACAGATGGATAGTCGTGGGGTGATTCTTTGTCGAATATTTTGTCATCGGATGTTTCGTTGTCAGATGCTTCATCTTCAGATGGTTCATCAATGGATGATTCATCATCAAGTGACTCGTCGTCGGATGGTTCGTCGTCGGATTTTTCGTCAATAGAGGGTTTGTCGTCGGTAGAATCATCATCGGGTGGGTCGTCGTCAGAAGTTTCGTCGTTGGATGGTTCGTCGTGGGGTGACTCATCGTCGAACGTTTTGACATTGGACGTGTCGTCGTCAGATGGTTCATCGTCAGATGCTTCTTCGACGGATGTTATGTCGTCGGAAGATTCGTCATCGGGTGAGTCGTAGTCAGAAATTTCGTTCACGGTTGGTTCGTCGTGGGGTCACTCATCGTCGAATGTTTTGTCATCGGATGGTTCGTCGTCGGATGGTTCGTCGTCGGGTGGGTGACTCGTCATCAGAGGGTTCGTCGTCGGACCCTTCCAAAGCTGAGAAACTCCCTCATCCAGATTGACAAAATGTGATTTGCCAGCCTCGTCCATATCCAGGAGAGTCAGCTACAACTGTCCCTTCTGTAGATCAACTCTGTCGCTAATATTAGTAATAAATAAATAATTAGGAAATAAGGCATAAGTGAAAACTCTTATTTCTTATGAGTTTATCACTCTTGGCTTATTTCCAACTTATTTTTATTGCAACATCTGCACCTCCACATTAATAGCTTTAAAGGGACATACTTCCCAGTGCCTTTTATTTCCATCCACCACATCAAGTACAACCCCAAAGGTCTATTTCCTTACCGTTAGACAATCCTTTGGTGAAAATCCATTTTAAAATGTGGCATCTAGGAGATTTTCTGTTGAATAATTGTTAACGTTTTTGCTGTATACTAAGAAGGGCAGAATGCGATATTAAGTTACCCATATACCCCCACTTCCAGTCACGTGATAAAAGTGGGGGTAATGATGCACTTCTGCTCCTGTGATGAAAAGTGGGAGTTAATGGCGTCACTTCCTTTTTGCATCAATCTGGAGGAGAGTGGAAAAGTGCTTTTTACTACTATTTTCCACCTTTCGTCAATCTGGAGAGTACTTTTTGCTGCCTCCTATGATGTCACTTCTGGTCACGTGATCAAGCTGGGGTAATGACGTTACTTCTGGGGTAAAAAGTGGGGACATCACTTCCAGTTTTTCATCATTCTGGAGGAGGGCAGGAAAGTGCTTTTTGCTATCTCCTAAGACGTCACATCAGGTGGGTAACTTCACGCTAATACTATATGAGCAACTTCATGCTAATGTTATATGAGCACCTTCACGCTAATACCACATGAGCAATTTCACACTAATGTCATATGAGCAACTTCACGCTAATGTCATATGAGCAACTTCATGTTAATGTCATATGAGCAAGTTCGCACTAATACCATACGAGCATTTCATGCTAATACTCTTCTGTGACGCATATAGCCCTGCCCAACTGCGCCAAGGCTGGGGGAAGCTGTCTTTCGAAGTCTAGAACTGCATCTGAACTGAATTTTTTTCATTGGATCTTTCTTCATATCGGGAAAAATATTAGCCATGATGCATCACACCAAAGAAGTTGGTGCAGTTCCAAAAACTAAAAAAATTGGCATGCTTCCAAAAATAAAAAGTTGGCGCTGTTCCAAAAAAAATTTTTGTTTTTCTAGAAGTGCCCAATATAGAGAGAGATCCGATGACGAAAATTCAGTCCGGATGCAGTTCTGGACTTGAACACATGGCCTCCCAACCCTGGTGCAGTTGGGAAGGGCTACATGCACCATACCAGTAGGGAACCTGCACCAAGTTTTTTTTCCAAGTTTTTTAAAGTTTTATTTCCTTGTTTTTTTAAAGTTTTTTCCAAGTTTTTCCAAAATATTTTCCGAATTTTTTTAAGTATTTTTCCAAGAAATTCCTAAATAAAAAAAAAATGTTTTCCCAAGTTTATCTAATTTTTTTCTATATCCTGGAGATTAGGACAAAATTTTAGCCCCGATGTAGTTTTTTCCCTCATGTTTCTTATGAAAATTATTTTCCCGCATAAAAAAATAATAATAAAAGAAATGAATGATTTTTCTTTCGAGAAAGAGAAAATGAATTCAAAATCATCGTTTACGTGTGCATACTGTGGAAAATTCTACGCAACTGAGAAAGATTTGATCCATCATCTTCCCAACCATCGATCCGATCTTCGAACAGATTGTTTACTCTTCGAAACGAGTTGAAAAATATTGAAGGTGAAGTAAGGTGCAAGTTGGTGCATGCCAATACACACCAAATTTATATCCGCAAAATTGAATGTCTAGAGCCATCGCGACCGCTCAGTTTACTATTTGTCCGCTCAAATATCTTATCATGACTTGCTTGGATCTACTGACCAATTGTAAATTTCAACTGTGTTCAGTAACAGAATTTATCAGGGATTCCAATGCCGTGCGAGGATTTTCTTGTGTCTCTATACAGCCATTTACAACAAATTCGATGTGTCGGAAATCTTGGAGGATGCTTGCAAAAAAATACGACAGTCCGTTGAAACTTTCGACGAAAAAAGCAATGGTTGGTGCTTTTTAAAATTTTGGGCAAAAGTAGCAAAAATCGATGCTTTTTGCCCCAGTTCTTTCTTACCCTTGCCGAGTGCATTATGCAAGAAAAGCAAAGTTATAGTGAATGTGGAAAATCTGACGAAAAGTGCTTTCTGTATTCAGTTTTAGCCACTAAAATGAAGTGCTATGAAACCGAGGTTAAATATTTTGAACAATTTTTTAATACCATAGACCATGCTGTGTTGATGTTCCCTGTGAGTATACGACAAATTGATTCCTTCGAACGAGTCAACAATTTGTCCACTGAAGTAATTTCGTACAAGGGATCGATAGGGTTACACTCTGTGACAGGGAATAAAACATTGAAGGAGAAGTTATTGACTTGTTACTAATAGCCGACGAAAAAGAAAATACTCATTACTGTGCCATCCTCGATATTGATAGGGTACTCCGATTTCGAGGTGTTGGAACACATAGGAAATTTTACTGCCGCAATTACTTCTTGGCCTTTGGTAAAGAACAATCCATGATGGAGGACACCAGTAAATACGTAAAATTGAATAGGGTGCAAGTACTCACTTTCCTACCACCCAGCGATAACACGTTAAAATTCCTACACTATGATAGACGCAATCCTCATCCTTGGGGGGGGGGAGATGAGGCTTAATGGCGCGTCGACAGCTTGGTCATTAGCGCCAATCTCAGTCACAGTGCAGTGGTCCGGGTTGCCACTGCACCACACATTACAGAGATATTATTCAAACCCCTAATCTAATTCTTGTCATACATCTGTACCTCCTGCAAAAATTGAAAAACACCGGACAGGAGGACAGACTTATCGCCCAATTGACGCACAATGTCATGCGGAAGATGGAAACGACGACAAAAACCATCAAGATGGCATCATCCTTGGGTAATTTATGCAGACTTCGAATGTATGCTCAGACCTGTGGAAACTAGTAGCACCGATCCATACTCGAGTTCGTCTACTAAAGTCAGTTTGCATTCGTCTACTAGTTTTGGCTACGTTGTTGTTGGCCCAGAAAATTAAATCAGGAGTCAAAAATGCTACCTCGGCGAGAACGCAGTGGATAAGTTTTACGAATGTATGAATAGTGAATTTCAAAAGTTTGCCATGCTTATTGTACGACCAAAACACCTGATGATGACTGCTGACGATGAAATTCGGTTCTCGAACACCAATACTTGCTACTACTGCGGCAAAGTCATCATCTCCGATAAAGTGATAGATCACTGCCACTTCACATGAAAGTTCAGAGGTGCTTCTCACATAAAATTCAATCTGGAGGCTAGGAGAATAAATACTATCCCGGTCGTCTTCTGTAACTTAGAAAGCTACGACGTGCATCTACTGATTGCTGCGACGGAAAACTTCCCTATTGGAGTAGACGTTCTTTCTAGAAACACTGAGCATTTCATGAGTATGACCATTACGTGGTGCTTTTCCTTCGATGGTAAGGACTTTTCTGTAAGGTTGCGGATTTTAGACAGTTATAGTTTCTTATCTTCCTCGCTAGAAATTTTGAGTAAAAACCATAAGAAAGATCGACCCTTCACCATCTTAAAAACTGATCTCGATTCAGTAGACTGGTTCGAGCTAGGAGCGAAAAAGGAGGAAATCATGGATTAATGACTCAAAAAGGTCATTACCCTTACGAGTTCGTGCAGTCTATGGATGTGTTGGAAGACCAGGAATTACCTCCTAAAGCGGCGTTCTTCTCGTCTCTACGAGACGAAGGCATCACCGATGCAGAGTACGATCATGCAAAGTCTGTTTGGAAAGTGCTGAAGGAGAAGGTTTTTAAAAATTATCATCTCGTATATCAGATGATCAACATGTATCTTCTAGCCGACATTTTTCAGACTATCAGAAACTTGTTACGTCAATGACAGCATAGATCCTTGCTACTACGTGTCCACACCTGGATTTAGTTTTGCAGCCGCGTTGAAAAAAAAACTAATCTGAACTAGAACTGTATACGTACGGGGGGAAGCATAACTTTATAATTTCCGGTATCAGGGGTGGAACAACTTTTTTATCGAAAAAGCACTCAATCGCCAACAACAAATACCTATCAGACACCTATGATGAGAATCGACCTAGTCTGTATCTAGTAGATTTAGATGTCAACAACTTATATGGATTAGCCATGACGGACTTCCTTTGGTACGACGATTTAGCTGGTTGACGAGGAAAGAAATTCTCGAATTTCGCTTGGCATTGGTCGAAAACTATTCGGAATATGGCTATATATTGGAAGTAGACTTGGACTATCCATCTGAGTTACACGACTATCACAACGATTATCCTTTAGCGCCGGAAAAGTTTAAAATAATGCGAAAACTTGTGTCTCCCTTCATGAAAGAAATGGCAAGAAACAAGAAGATCGTTTCTACATCCAAACTGACGACCAACCTGCTCCCAAAGAAAAACTATGTAGTTCATTACAGGAATTTACAATTCTACTTGAAGCATGGTTTAATTTTGAAAGGCATGCATAGAATTCTAAAATTTCGTCAGAAAGAGTGGCTAAAATCGTACATAGACTTTAACATCGAGAAGCGTCAACTAGCAACGATGACGTTCGAAAAAGACTTTTTCAAATTGAAAAATAATTCGGTATTTGGAAAAGCGATGGAAAACAAATCGGCGTGTTTATCTGTTAAGTTGACCAACGATCCGAAAATCATCAAGCGGATCACACGCGGATTCATTCAAAATCCTCAACGAAAATCTCGTACAGGTAAACTTGAAGCTTTGTAACGTCAAGTGGGACTTACCGACATACTCAGGTTTCTGCATCCTCGAACTTTCCAGGTTTACGATGTACAAATTTCACTACGAGTCTGTTCAGTCTGTACAGTCTGTTCTACAAGGTATATCGGGATATGGAAAGTGTGCTAGATAGATTCGACACCAGTAATTACGATCCGTCGCATCCTCTACACAGTGTCAAAAACAAACAAGTCCTAGGGAAAATGAAAGATGAGACAGCCGGCATCGGGAAGAAAGAATTTTTACGTTTGAAAGCAAAAATGTACTCCTTTTTAGTCGGGGAAGATAGCGTCAGAAAGGCTAAAGGGATTAGTAAAACGTTTATCCAAAAAATCTTCTGCCACGAAGACTACAAACGAGAGCTATTTTCGAAAGCAACGTCGCAAGCCAGGTGGAGGAGCATTCAAAGTAAGGATCATCAGCTCGCTACAGTTGAAATTACTAAATCATCCGTATCTCCCTACGACGATAAGAGATTCGTTTTGGACGATGGAATAAATACGTTAGCATACGGTCACTACAGAACCGCCATACTGCACGATTTTGTAGATGACATAATCGATCCGATGGAGGATGAAGAAGGTGAAGAGCGAGCTTCACTGGTGAAAGATAAAGAGGAAAATGCTTCATCTGGTGAAATAACGAAATGTAGTGAATAAGAAAAAATAGTGGCTAATAAGAGGGAAAGAGCCACTGCTGAACGTATGAAATATGAAACAGAAACCACCGAACAGAGAAAAGCTAGGTTGAAGAAAAAGTATGTCGCTTTTGCTAAGAAATGTGACACAAAAACTGTCGAGCAGATAAAAGCTAGGTTGGAGAAAATGACCGTTGGTAAAAGAAGAAAAAAAATGATGAAATAAATTTAACACGAGAATAAACTCCTAACCCTGACAAAAAATAAACCACCTCAAAAGCCGAATTTTTTGGTTTCTTAGACTGGATAACGAATTTTATTATAAGAGGATAAAGTGCTAATGTTATCGGTCCAACTATTAAATTTTGAATTGTACCCCTTTCACGTGACAAAGTAGAGCATTTTCCCATCTTTTCCTTTCTTCCTACGTAGTGCTTTTCCTACTAAAAATAAGTCCGGAACTAAAGTTTTTTGAATTTCCAGTTCATAGAAGCCCCCGAGAATGGGTTAGCCCGATTCATCTTTTAAAAGATGAGTTACCGGATCAGTTTTTTGCACTTGCGGATCATGAACACTTCGTTAGTAAAATTTTGGAGATACCCTTTATCGAAAATTTTTTTGACTTTAGAAATTCTGACTTCATCTCCTACGATAAACTTTGGTTTTTTAGACGGTCCTTTATGTTTTGCTTGTCTTAGTAACGGTTCGTGCCGCCTGGTTACTTCCCTCGGTTTCAATTTCATAATAGAATGGTCGGTTTCATTGTAGTGGGAAACTAACTTGTCGATAATATCTCCTCATTTATAACCTCCCCACCCGATGACTCTTTTCTACATCCGAGTTTTCAGGGTTCTGTTGAATCGGTCTACCACGCTCGCTTTCATCTTCAAATGCGTAGAATACATGTTGATGTTGTGCCGCTTAAGGAGTGCTACGTAAATCAACTTGTAAATTTTTAGGGGGTGCTGCTCCTACGAGTATTATTTGAAAGCTTCGGTAACGTCTATACCGGATTTAGATTTAAGGGGAAAAGCCCAAGCAAACTTCGACATGACGTTAATACAGCCTAATAGGTAGATTCTTTATTAAGTTAAGCGTAAGGTATCATTTCCACCAAGTCAGCCTGCCATAGATCGTTCAGGCCCAGTACAATCACTTTCCGTCTTGGAAAAATTTCTCGCACTGGTTTGTGAAGTTCTTTACGAGTTGGTCCATTTTTTTTATTTCCCATTCCAAATCTTAGTTTCGTTTTCATGATCATCTTAACGATCAAAGTGGCTAGGTTCTCCTAATCGAAGGATCATCTCTCACTCGTTGAGCTTTGGAAGCGAGAACTTCATCGGCGACGTGCCGATCGTTTAAATCCGAGTTCTCAGAGTAAGCGATGTTGTGTTCTTTGCAGGCTTCGTCTAGTTGATTAATCCCAGGATCTCCTCAAGCGAATCTTTTTTACAATTTAGTTCCCGGACCGCAGTATTGGTAGCCAGGCAAATGCAGTTCGAGAGGTAAGGTATCTATGATTTTGTTTACGATTCCTTTCCCAGATTTGATAAAGGAACCTCTTTTCGTTCCATATACCTCGCAAAATATGACTTCCATCTGTCTGTTATTTTTTGCGGTTATAATAATGGATGGCTCGGGGTCGTTAGCTGTGAGACACTCACATCTGACGCAATACCTCATCTCGATATTTTTTGTCGGTTCTTTTGTTTTATACGTAATTTTTTTTTAAAACCAAACCTTAATTTTGATAAGCCTACCTTTTCTCCCGCGCGGTTATGATTTGTTTTTGCTGTATTTCTGATAAAATTTTGACTATCTCGTTTCTATGTCCGTCGCAACTGGCCGATGTAGACTCGTACAAAAGCCTGAGTCTCATGATCAAGTAGTTAGGATCATCGTAATATTTATAATCTACTCTGCTACCCACCTTTTTAACCATGCGACCCGCCTTTTTCTTAGATTTTTCATATCTTCCCAAATCTGACGAACCATCGTTACGTACTTGGTGCTACGATTAGATTTTGGTAGAGTTTTTCAATCGTTGTTGATAAAAATGGCGTTGGTATTTTCCAACATGTCCACGTAAGCTGCTTTAACTTCTGGTGAGTTTCTTTCAACTCTCTAGAAACTAGCAAACACCAAAGCCTGCGTCTCCTCGTATACTGCTTCCCCCGACCGTAATGTCATTTTCAAAAATTTTCACCCCTTTATTCCCCATGGTCAGCTCACCTTTTTTCGTGTTGTACTGAAGGCCGAATACCGAATCAGTTTCCTTGGGATTTTCGAAAGATTTTGTCAAGAAATATGCAGCAGTTGGTCCAATATTCTGACCGGGTAACAAACTATCGAAGGACTGGAGATTGGTTGTGTGAGGAAGCTCCAGGTCAGTATAAATGCATTAAGCTTGCATCGTGTAATATGGGGGGGGGGGACTTTAGGGCCAGTGCTCCTAGAAGCATATTCAGTTTTGGCCTCGGGAGAAATTTGCGTTATCCGAGGACTTGAATGTTCGGCGCGACTGAAACTGGGAGGATCACTAGAAGTAGCGACATCGGAAGGAGTCAACGATAAATCCGTTTCGTAGTCATCCTCGTCACTTTCTACCTCTTTATAAGCTTTAATCGGGATAGTTTGCATGGCTAGAGTGTTTTTAATTGGCATAGTTTGTGTGGCTACACCGAGGACTGGTGTCAGTTTGAGGGTGCCTTTTAACGGTTTAAAAAATTATTGTAGCGATTCTTCTTGCTGTCTCTTGCCCAAACGTCGATGTAGAAACTTTTTAGTTAAACGTCTTATGAGTTTTGCGATTTCTTGTTTTATCTCCATTCTTTTGTTTAATAGGTTAAAACGAATGTTTGTATCTCCCCTCGTTTAACGTTTTTTTAATTGATAAAAACCTGTAGGGCTTTTTCCAACATGTACAACACAACGTTTTGAAGTCCGAAAATTTCATGTCGGGGTCAACGTGATTTTCGTAAACGTGTTTCAAATTTAACTCATCCACGGGGAAAAGGATTAATTAATTTACGTTGTCTCTGACCACTTGTTTAGGAATTCTCATGTAGGATTGATTACAATAAAAAATATCGGCATTTGAATGATGCCCTTGAGCGAAGTAACGTTCGATGTCTTTTTGTTTGTCCAAAAGGCAATCGTCGAAAAGAAACAGGTTCGAAATTTTAGGTCCAGTTCTTCAGGTGCAATTAAATCTATTTGAGAATCGTGAAAAAATGCTACCGTCTGTCCTATTTTTTTCTCAATTTCGGCAAATACAGACTGCAAAGCTTTGTACTTTGGTTGACATAAAGTTTTACTGTAAATCTATAATCGATCGTAGAGCCATCTTTTGTTAGAGATGATATAAACAGTAAGTTAGTCTTTCCACAATTTGCGGGGCCTATATTAGACATCTGATATTCGAAGGTAGGAACGAATGGTTTTTAGGTTCTTTCTTATTTACGAAAGAGTCGTAGGTTTTAATTTCCATCGCGTTTTTTTTTATTTATGCATTTTTTTTTGTTTATGGAGATACCAAACCCATAAAGTCTTCGTCGGTAAATTTCTCGGAAGTATCGGAATGAGCTACTCCAAAACCTACGCTGCACCATAATTTTATGTTGCTGGGAGGCTCGTCGGTGATGTGCACCGCGGTAATTTTCCCAGTGACTTCTGTCAGATTTAAAGCATTGAAATATGATTAGTTAATCCACGGTTTGTCAGTAAGTTTCCCTTTAGTTTTGTGAATATTCTCGTACACCCAAAGACAGATTGGTCCTGCCAAAATCGTCTTTACACAAGACGAGTAACAGGAAGAAGCCGAATGCATAGAATTGGGATAACTGAACGTAGTCAAAGACACAGGTTTTTGATCGTCAAAATCGATATCTAGTTTCGTACAGATGTACCGTTTAAGATTTTTTGAGTTTCTGGGTCGCTAGGTGAAATCCATCCTTTATATTTTGATTTTTACCCATTTAAATTGTACGAAAGGAGACAAGGAAATCGTTCTTAATTTTTGTACCATTCTCGTTTTTAACTTTCAGCAAGTTTTTTCGCAAGAGACTGGAAAGATTCGTTTGCGAGGATGGTTGAAACATTTTCAGCTATTCCTTTTATTATATACGCAAAATATGATTTATCATCGGCACAATTCGAAAATTTAAAAATGGATGTCGGTCAACAATTTTGGACAACCGTTGAAAAGGGCAAGAGAGAATGATTCAATCAGAGTCAGTCCGAGAGGGGAGCCAGGACTTAGATATGTTTTAGCCCCCGAAAACATCTACGATATGCAAAGTAAGCGGTAACGAAAGTAGGAGACGCTATCGAACCCGAAGATGCGGTCAATTATTCTCAGATTGGTACTTTGACAACGGACGTTCAGAAACTTAAAACTGACTTACCTCCATCCATTAGTATTCTCTTCGACGAGTAGGCTTCCACCATTTGTAGCATTGAAAAAACACAAGTACGTAGACGGGTCTGACGGAAGTTTCTACGCAAAAAAGAAGGAAATTAAGGATGTGGCTTTCCCCCGACACGCTGCAGATGCGGCAACAAAAGTCTACGTTGACAGGAATTGCCTATTACAGGATGAGCAAAAAATATACTACAACGCAGCGAACAAACCAATAAGAAATTTAAGCGAACTTACTTTACCGAATGATGCTGCTTCAAAGGTATTCGTCGACAGCAATTGCTTGATACAAAACGAACAGAAGGTATACTTCGATGCCATGAACAAATCGATTAGAAATCTAAGCGAGCCGACTTTACCTAGTGAGGCAGCTACGAAGAAATTTGTGCACGAAAATTGTTTCATGATAATCAGTTTCTGCATGATAAGCCCTTTGCATAAAGAAGTCGACTGGTTCGTTAATTAGGGATCTATTGCAAACTACAAAAGTACAAGTTCTTGTTTAATTCATAAAGCAATTTTATACTGCAACGATCCGAGTGTAGAAGTCGTTGCTAAAGGAATAGCGGGAACGAAAACCTTTCGCATTACTAAAACAAAGGAAGCGCATTCGACGACTACAATTTTCGACATTCCTGACGAAATGGAAAAAGATTCGGCCATCGCGGTACACACAGTCGAAGATTTTCATATGGAAGACGTTTATTTCCAATTAGAATTACATGTCACTTTTCAATAGATTTCATTCTGTCTAACACAGCTTCGTAATTACGAGCCCTAGAGAAGGCGCTTAGGAAAAATAAACAAAAGTGACCGCACCAAATCTGGTCAAAGTTTTGCACGCATTCGTAATTGTATTTAATCCCCGACCCCAAGTAGTTAACCACGGACCGGGGAGGAACCATGTTAAAGAAACTATTGAAATAACAGGGTTTGCCAGAAATGGTAGACTAGGCTACTCAATGACTTCCATCTCCATCGTGGCAATCTTCCAAGTTTACCATTCCGCTTTCACCAGTAGGCTTGAGTTTTAAAGGAAGCATGTCTTTACTAAAAGTGCCTCTAAATTTAGGAATTTTCATTACTCTTGCCAATCAATGTAAATCATGGTTCGTTAAAGGTTTATCAAAGTTGATTAAACCCTGGGTAGTCTTAAATAAAGACCTTCGCTACAGTACAATTTTTTTTGGCTTCGTTTTTTGTTTATTTTTTTTCTTTGAGCTGGAACCTTCCTATTGCTTATGATGTCGCACGAGTGCAGCCAGAATTTGTGCATTGTTTTGTGCTTTTCTTACGGCAGAAACTCCCCCTGCGGTCCCTTCCGCCAACCCACTAATTCCTGCCAAAATCGGCCCAAGCAACGCTAACGACAAACAGCCACCTTTCTTTTTTTGCGGTCTAGTTTAGACCGCCATATCAGTTTTATTAATAAACAACTTCGACTTTGCCTCTATCCTACTTTAGATTCATTTTCCTGTCAGCAATGAGCAGAGCGTGACAGACAGTGTTAGCTGGCACCGCTGCTGTAAACTTAAGTTTGACTTGTACATCCACGCTTCCAGATTGAAGCCTCTCGGACTGTTTGGAGCTATCCATCACAACGAGTGGATAGGCTTTCTTGAACTGAAGCAAGTCAAAACTCAAATCGTTGGTGTCATAAGACAGCTGCCTAAATTGCTGCACCATTCTGTACAAGCCGACGTACTCTCCAGTAGCAAAATTAGTATTCAGATCAAGAAATGGATATCTTTCGGAATATAGAGTCACGTGAGTGCCTTGCAAACTACAGTGGTCAGACACAGCCGGATTTTTACCTAAAGCATCCTGTCTGTTTGTTTGAAAAGCTAAGTAGTCCGCACGTGCCAGGTGAAGTTGAAGGAGCTTGCAGCTATTGTAATGCCAGTGTCTAAATCCTAAATCCACCGTAGTTCCGTTGTCTGTGAGATTGTAAAGTTGAAGTTTCTGCTTGTCCGATGCGATAATGTGGGGGATGAGCCAAGAAATGCTACTAAGAACAACT
Organism: Lithobius niger; assembly: GCA_023313725.1. Classification (NCBI taxonomy): domain Eukaryota; kingdom Metazoa; phylum Arthropoda; class Chilopoda; order Lithobiomorpha; family Lithobiidae; genus Lithobius; species Lithobius niger. Next base: position 29,430 of record JAHWFP010204950.1, on the reverse strand, counting down.
TTACCATTTGCCGTGGCTGCAGCTTTGAAGATGGCATTTGTATCGCTGGTCCTCATACAAGTGAGCACGTGTTTAGTTCCATAAATTAGCTTGTCGTAATTTTCGAAAAATCCCATGATGTGTTTTAAGGGAATGGCAAATGTAAAACTTCCTTTGGGAGTTGTTTCAACGATGATGGAGGCGTGTTGCTGTTTTAAACCCAAGTTGTCGGTTAGGTCAGCAGCGACAGAAGCTGCACTATCCAATGCCCAGCGCTGACCGAGCAATGCCAGCTGTTCCGCCAATCCGTAAGAGAGCAGCACTTTCATTAGGGTACCGAATCCAGGATAATTTAACTCGTCCACTTGTTTATCACCTAGATGGTATTTGATATTAGAAAACAGGAACATGGGAGCATTATTAATCAAAGTTGGTGCATCAACTTCGGCAACAGCCGAGTCGTCGTGCTTCAGCAACCTGCCTTTAATCAAGAGGTAACTGTTCGCAATGTGCAGAAAATAATCTTGGTTTTCCACATGTATTCGAATTTCTAAATTTACATTGTAGAGATTCGTACCGACGATGGGATTATATTCATGATAGGTGTAGGATTCGATCGATGAGTCGTACAATAAGGTGTGGTAATTTTTAAGTAGTCTTCTACAATGCTCATTTTCTAGCCGTTGTTATAAATTCGTAGAAAGCTTTGTTTCTAGGTGTTAAACTATTTGGGTTTTTATTATTATTAAAATTTTTATTACTTGGCAACTATTCAACCCCCTCACCAGTTACCAGTGGAGCAGTGCAGGGTTCTGTAATCGGTCCATTTTATTCCTTCTTTTCTTCAATACACCTGAGCAAAATCCTGACCTACTAGCTAAATTCGCCAATGACACGAAAATTAAACGTCCATTCCTATCAAACAAGGATAATATGATATTCCAAGTCCAACTATTATACTTTGGCAAGTACATCCGGATATATCTAGTATCATGCATTTTTGGTATTCATAACCCAGGAATAACGTACTATTGAAGTCAGAATTAGCTCCCAAAATTAACACAATTTACCGATCTTGGTGTTATAATTACAGTAGATATAAAATTTGACATGCACATTAATGCCGTTGTCTGTAAGGGAACTGTTATTATGTTTTTTATAAACCACACTATTTCCTCCAGACGTCAATCTGTATATTCAAAACTGTTTCTGTCGTTGGTTAGACCAATCTTAGAATATGTTACTGAAAAATGGTTCCCAATATTATTAGAATATAATGCCCACGAAAATATACAAAGACGTCCTGCAAGAATATTCTTGGTCTACGAAACTTACCTTATCTTACAAGACTACAGATCCTGAAACTCCACTCAATTGCGTGGCGTCTTACACGTGGAAATATTATAACACAAACAAAGCTATTAAATATGGCTATGGTGGCTAAAGTGCAAGGCATCTTTTTACATTAATTTCGCATCCATGTCATACGCATGGTAATCCATACAGAATTCAACGTCCACAGTTACGCAAATCACAAACACTCGGTTTCTTTTCGTACCGTATGATCCAAATTTGGAATAACCAGCCTGTTGAGATGGTTGTGGCATCAACAGTTTTAATAACAAATTGGATTCACATGTATCAAATTGGATTCACATGTATCAAACTCCCATCAACTATTCCAAACTTTATTTTAACTATAAATTTCTTATTTCCCATGCCTTTTACATAATCTCACAAATACTTATTTCAAATTAAAATTTGGTGGAGAGTCTGCAGCAAAAGTATCTTACCTTTTGATATCATGTGTGAAAATGGCTGGAGTGTGATCTAATGTTCTATGAACAGCGATAAGCTAACTTGTTTATTGTCGAAGGTGGGACAATGTTCCATGTATTTACTTATTACAACATCATTGTTTGTATTGTACACTTGGTCCCCAGCAACTTGATTTAACCATATACATACCTTGAGTGTCACCCCTGTGTTTGTATCTTTTTGGTGTGATTACTCTCATGTACTTCACATGCACTGTCAGATCCATATTAGACCAAAATATCAAAACTGGGAACTAATTTTACAAATTGATGCGTGCCCTTATTTTTCCTAAAGAAAACCGGTGTCAAACCTTTAGTTATGTGTTAGTTAGTTTCTAAATAATTTTAATAAAAAAAACAACGCTGCTATGATCAGTGTGCGTTTATGCATTTGGAAGTAACAACTGAACGGCAGAATTAATAATTAGGCTACAGAAGATTTAGAGAAAAAAATGATTCTGTTACAGAATTCGAACGCCAATTTTTGAAGACGTTGATGTAGCAGAACCTTCTGGATTAGCCTCTTGTTCCGAAACTCTGAAAGAGCATCAGTAAAGCACTGAAACTGGAATTTGTTTGCAAACTTGCCTAAATATGTTTTTTCAAAAAAAAATGTGACTACAAGTTTTAAGCTGTTTGAATGGACCAGACTGTACCATAAATGTAACAATAGAACAGCGCCTAGTTCTTTGTTCCGCTAGAAATTATAGCACGCATAGAAGTATTGTTATCGTTTTAGTTTTGTTGAAGGCACCAATTAGAGTGTAAACACACAAAAAGCGAAAAACGCCAGTTTTTTGGACTGATAGTTTCGTGCCACCTCCACACCTTACCTAAATTGGTTACATTATGCAAATTATTATGGTATATCATTAAAAACCATTTCTACATTTTTACAAAGTAATTTTATTTATTAGTTCCTCTTGCTTGTTTTTGGGCTGGCCAGTAGGCTTCTGGCCAGTCGGCTGCATGCACCTTAACAGGATCTGGTTTGGAGGAGACCCATTAATGCTGGGAATGTGGTTGAATGGGGTTACAATTATGATAAGCTTTATCAATGCACTATCCACAATGAAGGCCTATTATTACCGACTATTTGCAGGGGTCTTCGTCTTGAAGAGGATATTCGTTGTTTTCCTGTACTATTATCGAAAATGACTTCCGATAATTTAAATATGCGACAGATAAGACAAAGTCGTCAAATGACTCTTAGGCTTCGAGGTTTTAACCATCATGGTGGTCATTCTATTCAAGCCATAATCAGAAAGCCATCGGATATAAAAACTGCAAACGTTGAAATTCCAGGACTCTGTCATGCATGCAATAAGACTTTTTCAATGTGGCATAGAGGATTCTGGATGATAGCCTTTCTGCTGGCAAGCAGTGCATGTGTTTATCAAGTTGGTAATAGAGTATCAAACTACTATGATGATCCATCAATAGTTAATACTCACTTCATTCGGAACTCTAGTGTAACGTTTCCGAGCATTGTTGTTTGCCCATATGATAAGTCTGGGAACTATCCATCGATCAATGATTGTATATTAAAGGCTTACTATGGGAATGTTTCCACACAAGAAATTTTCAGCTTATTTGATCAGAAAAAAATTGATGCTTTCGAGCTTTGGAATTTGTCTAAAGTGATGATACTGAATATGAATATACTAACATCGGAGGTAGGTACGGCCATGTATTTTAGGGATAACCAAATTATTATCTCGTTGCTTTATGAAATCATTTCATTCCACAGTGTTAGTTCAAGGCAACTCACCTTCTTTGGCTGTCAATTTAAATCATCACCTTGGTGGTTAGTGTGCTTAAATGCTTAAATTTATTTTGCTCAAGGTGAAGATTTGAAATATTTTCATACCAAAAAATCATACGAAAATATTCACACGATTCACTGGTAAATGGTATAACGATTCTTTTTATTCAAGTTGTATACTTAAGAATATTTTGATCAATTATGTTGATCAAATTCATGAATGCTAAACGAAAAAAATCCACAAACTTAGTAACTTTAAATAAACTTTTTAAATAATTATTTCAGTTTTGATCTGCCAAATGTTTAAGGTAATTTCAAGTTGTTGCAATTTCTCTTGATTCTGATGGCATAAATACCATACAGTGTTGTGTTATGTCATGCAGATTTAAACAAGTACATTATTTATATTCACGATGGCTTAAGTTCCTGCAGATGTTCAGCTGTACATAGTCTTCTAGCATCAGGTCTACAAGAACTGGCTGATTATTCATTAATTTTAATAATTGTGATCGGAGAATGATGCTATGCAAGGCTGACATAGTTCACTCTGCAGTACAAGTCCATGATAGACCATTTTGCATGGCAAAATATTATTAAAATATTCTGTATGGTACAAATGGTCCAACTTGTTTTTCGTCATCAAGGGAGCCCTAACCAACTTACGATCCTAGATCTATAATACCACGCTGTGCTAAAGTGGTAGAGCAATTATTTATTCATGTATTACTAATATTTTCAGCTTATTTCGTTACTTTAACGTTGTTGTAGCCTAGTGTGTTTGTCCAGGGTTGGAAGACTGAAGTCAAAATAAATGTCTAATGTAAGGTAGTTAATAAAGTAATTAAATATGTACGTACTTACAATATTTGAACATACACACAGAAGCACAGAAGAACACACACGTACACACGCATACATGTACACATGCACACACAATCTCAGAAGCACAGAAAAACAGAAGTTCAGAAGGACAGAGGTACTAATAATTTACAACTATGCCTATAAATCTATTTGGGATGACCAAAAAAAAAACGAAAAAATTGGCTTTGCTTTCATCTTTTTGTTAGCTAGGGTCCGTTTTCTGCACCAACTAGTTTTGGGGTCACCTTTAGGGTCAATCTGTCCATCTCAAAGTGGCAGTTGAGATTGAAGCTATTGTCGTAAGATGGCAGTTTGGAAGTGACGAATAGCATAAAGAAAAAAAAGGTGGATGCTTTGCCACTGCGCAGCTCTTTTTGCGCATGTGCGTAGGAGCTATAGTCCCTGATACATCTCTGTGTGCTTTGTTTTCTCATGGAGCATGCACATTGTGCAGTGTGTCACACCTTTTGTAATTTTCGATTTCTGATTGTCAGTGTGTGTCCGTTGATCACGTGACGTTTTAATAAAAATATTTAGGCGCGATTTTCGAAATTCTGCTGAAGTTTAAAAGTGATATTGCACTCGTTCGGATAACTATTATTTCGTGAGTGTGTGGAAGTGAGTGATTCAGTAAAAAAATGGAGTCCATTTTATGAGAAGGAGAGGAGCGTGCGAATAGCTCTCAATGCAGTGATATTAACGAGGACTTATTTCATTTTTTTGCAAAGTTTTGTCGAAAATTCATCCCCAAATTTGTCTGTTGAAAGCATCACAAGGTGTTTTAATGAGGATGTGGTTCAGTTTTCCGAAAATTCACCCATCGAAGGATTAACCAGTGAAATAATGGAAAAGTGCTTTGCTGCAGTGCAGGAAAGCAGCGAAGCGTGTGAGTGTGATCCAGTTCAAATAAGTCACTTAAGTCAAGTAAATCACCAGATCGTGATGCGTATTTCGTTCCAACCCTACCCATTTCTAGTCCGGAATGTAATTTAGTGCCCTTTGTCATCCCTAATTGTGAAACGTATTACGTTCAATCGTCTCCAGTGACGCCCTCCACTAAACCATTAAATGACGTGCAGTCAACACATGCATTGCTTACAGAACAATGTATAAATATTGTGGCCCTACAGAGCAACACTCGTTTGCCCCTTACCAATCAGGTAGGAGGGGATGGGGATGACAGCCCCACGAGGCGGAATTTACAGTTCGAAAACAGAACAAACGCCAAACGTCTGCGTTCACAATCCACAATCGAAACTGATAGTTTGTTACATATCCCCATTCCTAAATTACGTAAGAAAAAACATAAAAAGCTCAAAGTTAGTTCGGGACCACTTTTTTCCAACGATGATGATTTCATTATGACTTCTCGAAAACAGACAAATTGCAGGTTGTAAAACAAAAAAAAAGTTTCAAAAAAGAGTAAAAGTAAAAGTAAAGGATATGTAATTTTGACTGCGAGCCTGTCTGATAATAGTTCAGATGGTGAGTTTCAGCCTCAAAAGAAACCGTTAAAACGTTCAATTCTACCCAAAAGTGAGCAGGTCCCCGCTTTACCTTCCCCATCCCCCTCTCCACTCACCAAGCTCTCACAGATCCAGTCATTCCTCTTCCTTACAGTCGACCTCCCTTGTACCTTTCTCCGAACTGCAGCTCAGAATCCAGTTTAAATAAATCTTCGTCTTTTCTCCACGTTATACAAAAACGAAAAGAGTTTCTTACCCACCTCACGTACCCACGCCAAGTAAACCACGTAAACAAGCAAAGGTCGGAAAATTACGTAATCTGTATGGTGTTGAGGAATACATGGTTACGGAAAATGGCGTATACAAAAAAAAGCAGTTCTGAAAATGCCAGCAGTTCTTCTTCAAATGAGTCTAGGAGAAGGTCCCCCTCCCCAGCTTCCCTCTCTCGTATTCCAGCCAAGGCAGAAACTAAAACACGTCTAACCTCAACAACCATCTATGTTTGGAGAGTGGTAAAGATTCTGATGCCAGTTCGAGAGTAGGCTATGAAATCTGTAAATACTTTCGAATCGATTCCATCATTTTGCAGAAAATAAAAAGGTTTAGGACAACTGGTCCCGACATAAAAATCATGTTCTTACCAATTCCCATCGATATTTTGGTCAGGCAGAACCTAACGATTTCCGATCACCTGGAGAAATATTACATCCCGTGCTATCGAATGTCGTTAATGCCGTTCGTTCTAACAACATGGTCAGTATTGTTTTGAATCACCCGGATATGATAACACCCCTATGGGTCCGTTTTATAAAGTATAGCTTTTTCCACATGGGCCTAATTTTACACGATTTAGAAACTTAGTTCTTTAATGCGAGAGCCGTGTCATTTGTTAACTCGGATAACTCGTGTAAGTACCCCTTCGGGAGGGATACCAACAGAAAATCTAGTCAACAAATGGTTTTTTTTTTCAGAAAATCTACAATGTTGTGACCAAACCCAATCTGGGTGGCAACAAATGTCTCGCACAGGTCATTGTTACGGCTCAGTCATATCCTGGTTGAAACGATATCCCTTTTGCCATTGTGAGAAAACTAATAAAAAAATCAGCCGTACAATTACATTGTTGCACAAAACAGAAGGAGTACGGCAAGACATTACGAAAATTACGAGTTTCTTGAGAGTCAGTGCAAAAATTATGTGCAGCTTTAAAAAAAAATGTTTGGCCTGAATGGAAGGGACGAATTTTACGATTTCTTGTTCAATACTTATGGAAAGCACAAAGATATCAACCTTACATGCCATGCCTTCAGTATTTCTGGATTTGATGCACACTTTTCTGGTGCAGTATTTATTAAAGAAATAAGCATGCCCAAAAATGATTTTAAATGGGGAACGCATTATTTCTATGCAAGAACACTGACTAAAATTCGCCAATTTTTATCTGTTTTATTTTCACGCCTCCCTCCACAAAGTCGCACAGGCTTTAGAACTTCCTCTGGCCAAGTCGTATTTTCCGCATTTGTTTAAGTGTGAATAAAATTTCACCCTACAGAGGGGGGGGGGGAATGAGGCTTAATGGCGCGTCGACAGCTTGGTCATTAGCGCCAACCTCAGTCACAGTGCAGTGGTCCGGGTTGCCACTGCACCACCCTACAGAGACCCGTTCCCAAATTGAAATTATTACAACGTGAAATGCATGTCGACGTCCGACTGCAGATTTCGAAGTGTGGCACGTTAAAACGATTTTCGCGACACTGTCATTAAATACTGTACTTTGGATACAGAGATTATGTTTAAGGCCATCGTGAAGTACAAGAAACTGTTCATAGAGATCTTTAAAAATTGCAACCACTACATGAGTTACACGCTGCCCGGTGCAGTCATGAAGGCTTTTCGGACCTTACATTTGCCAGAAAATTTCTTGGCACACATCCCTTAGGGTTATGCTTAAAACTCCAATAGGTATATGAAAGTGGGCATTTGTTGGATGAAATATCTGGAGCACACCAGAGGAATACTAATTCAAAATGGCGACAGCGTTGACCTATAAAACAAACTTGCAAGAACATTACGTTAACGAGTACAGTGCATTACCAGTGCCGACTGTATTTAATTTGAACGGTTGTTCAGCCCACTCGTGTTTAACATGTTATTCAACCAACAGACATTTAAAGGCATTGTTTTCCGACACTGAACAAAAATTACGAGAGAGCATTGTTTGGAGAAGAAATTCAGGGAAATCAGTTACATTGTGGAGACGATTTGGAAATACGAATTTGTTTAATTAGTAAAAGACGATCCCCGACCAAAAGTGTTTGTTGCCTCTCTCGACACTGTTAACAGATTCAATTCGGCCCAGGCCTATCACGGTCCGGGTTGCACTGCACTGCACTGCACTGTGACTGAGGTTGGCGCTAATGACCAAGTTGTCGACGCGCCATTAAGCCTCAATCCCCCCCCCCCCTATCACGGTGGCAGGATTGAGATGTGCCGTTCTTACATTGTTGCAAACGAACGACAGCGTGCTGATTTTCTGGACTTCATAAGTCTGTAAGCGTGGGTCATGAGCAGCTGTTTGTTTCCCAAAGCTCCCACCATTATTAAATACGCGAAGGATTGTTGCATTCAACACTATTTCGGTTTGATCCAATGCAAAGTTTTCCCGCCCCAAAGAGTAGGGATTCCAGTGCTCCCGTACGTTTCCAACAAGCGCCTTCCCCCCCCCTCTTCGCGCAACATGCGCTGACAAAGAAAATCTAGAGGAATGCAGGCATTCTGAGGCCAAGAGAAAATTAAAAGGTACATGGACGTCATCTGAACTCGATTTGGCCATATCTAAATGGTACAAAAACACGAAAAACACAAAGTTTGGACTTACAAAGGGACCCAAAGTTTTACCTTTTCAGGTCGTACGTAAACAGTTGTCTGACGGTAAAGCAAGAGTCAGAAGGATGGCCTGTCACGTGCGAAACCGAGGCTAAAAACCAGGTCTACATCCAGCGCTACCAGCGGTAGCAAGGCATTAAACTGGATAATGGCAAAATTAAAAAAAAATTCATGATTGAGGAATGTCGCGAAAGATTGTCTTGTTTTGTGTTTTGAAAAATTGTTGGAGAAGAGTGCCTTACTTTACACTTAATTTGTCAAGGATTCAAAGGCTTTCTTTTCGATCTTGACTGACTGTTCGAAAGAAATCACACACGTCACTTTCGAAAATGACGACAAGATTCAATACCTGAATAGAGACGGTTTCTTCAAGGCCTAGGTTTCACAACAACCAAGGCTTCCTGGATGGAAGAGGCTTAACATTAGAGATTCGACGCGTCATCCAGTTAGCCGCCAATTCTGCCACCAGTCGCATTGCAAACACCACAAAAATCAACTGCTCTAGCATGCACTTTGAACTGTGACAGGTACCTGTGACACGCGACACACGATTTTAAACTTAAAACACCGCATTGACACCAAATTATTAAAGTTTAACAACAATGGCTTCATGCTACATACCTCTTTAAACATCAAATGTGTTAAACGATCCTTTGAGGTAGCAGTAAATCGTCCGAAAACTTCTAGAATATTCACCATTACCATAAAATAACGTTCGTTTAGTGTTGCAACACTGGTAAATCAAATAATGCAAGGATTACCACTTTTTTGTGCGTATCGCTAACACTAATCAATGCTACGATTGGGGTAGTACGTTCTTCGTGCTTTCACTTCAGCACTTCACTTCAGGACGTCGAGTCAAGCATGCAACGAAAAACCGAGCGTTTAGTCTTATACATGTAGGAAGTCTTGCAACAACAACGTTGTTGGGGGCCTTTATAACTCTGTGCATGCTGCATCAAATTGTACGAGGCCATATGTACTTGGGACAGGCACGAATTCCTGTTGTCCCACAGGCACGTTTCCTGGGTCTGGTGTTCGATTCCAGGTTGTCTTGGCTTCCACACTTACGCCAGCTTAAAGACAAGGCTTTGCAGGCGCTTCACATCTTGCGGGTCCTGTCGGGCACTTCATGGGGTGCCGATCGCGCTGCCATGTTGCGCCTCCACCGAGCCCTTGTCCGCAGCAAACTTGATTATGCGTGTATGGTCTATGATTCGGCTAGTGACTCCACTCTCCAGATGTTGGACACAGTGCATCACAGTGGCCTGCGTGTGGTGACTGGGGCTTTTCGAACTTCTCCAGTGGTCAGCCTCTATGCTGAGGCCTCGGAGCCACCTTTGGCCATTCGTCGGCGACAGCTTGCCATTCAGTATGCTGTGCGTTTGCGTGCTGTGCAATCCAGTCCTGCTTGGTCCATGGTTTTTGGGCCAGACTTGCGAGTCGGTAGACGCAGGGTGGGTAAGGGTGATTTCCGCGATAGGCTCCAGCAGTCCTGTCAGGAGATAGCCTTTGAAATGCCCTGCGTCTTGAGGCTTGGGAGAATGCTAGTTGCCCCTTGGCTTGTCCCAGGTGGCAGTTTCATTTTTGCTCTGGCGTCCCTCCCGAAGGGTTCCACTCTACCAGCAAGGTACTTACAGGAGTTCCGGCGGCTGAGTTCTCAGTACGCCGGTTATCAGCGCCTGTTTACTGATGGGTCGAAGTCCGACGTTAGCGTGGCATGTGCTTGTGTGTGTAAGGGTGTAACGGTAGCCCATCGCCTTCCATCAGGCTATTCTGTGTTCTCTGCAGAGCTTTTGGCTCTTGGTTTGGCGATGGAATGGATCCTTGACCTTCAGGGCACGCATTTCATTGTCTTTAGTGATTCCATGAGTGCCCTGGAGTCCTTGGCGAATTACAATCCTCGGAACCCCTTGACACAACGTGTCCAAGCTTTGCTTTGCCAGGCCAGCGGAAAACCGTACTTTTCTGCTGGATCCCGGGCCATGTTGGGATAGCAGGGAATGAACAAGCTGATTCTGCTGCGAAAGGGGCCCTTTCTGGCCCTCTCGGTAGGGATCTCAGCCTTGTTCCCTCAGATGCCTTTCCAACTCTGCGTCTGAGGTTACACGCTTTTTGGCAAACCTTGTGGGACAGACAGGACGGTAATAAGTTACGGGCCATTAAAGGCACTGTCGAGGAGTGGCACTCGGCGTGTCGCCGCAGTCGCCGTGAGGAGGTTGTGTTGGCCCGTTTGCGAATTGGTCACACCCGACTTACTCACTGTTTCCTTTTGCGGGGGGTTGACCCTCCTGAATGTTCTTGGTGTCGACGGCCACTTACGGTCCGGCACTTACTTGTTGATTGTCGCCATCTTGATGGTGTTCGTCGTCGGTTCCATCTTCCGCATGATATTGCGCGTCAGTTGGGCGATAAGTCTGTCCTCCTGTCCGGTGTTTTTCAATTTTTGCAGGAGGTACAGATGTATGACAAGATTTAGATTAGGGGTTTGAATAACATCTCTGTAATGTGTGGTGCAGTGGCAACCCGGACCACTGCACTGTGACTGAGGTTGGCGCTAATGACCAAGTTGTCGACGCGCCATTAAGCCTCAATCCCCCCCCCCATATGTAAGGCACAACCAGGGGGGATTGAGGCTTAATGGCGCAAGAAGGGGTGGGGAAGAATACAGGTTCAATGAAAGAAAGAAATTACAAAACAATTCGGTCCAACTGCACATCATTGAAAAAATTCTTGAGAGGCGTGGCAAAACAGAAAACCTTGTTCGTGCGACTTACAGACCAACCGGAGTGCGTTGAGCACGTTTTCAAAATCTGTGGATTTACTTTGGAATACGTCTTCTTTGAAAAATTTGAACTCAGACGCCTTGGAGAAAATGATTCTAGCCCGGCAAACCGAAAGACGCATCGTTGTCACAAATCCTCGTAAAATTATCAGGCCAAAAAAATCGGGTCTTGTCGGTTTACAAATAAAAACTACAGGTAAGTTTTCAACAACATAATCATGTTGGACGACTACAATACCATCCCATTCAAATCAACGTAATTTATTTGTTAAAAAATGTAAATAAAATGTACATAATGTAAATCTGAAACCACTCTAGTCGTGATATAAGTATAAATCAATCTAGTCATCATTTTGCCTTTGCAGTTCAAGCCATAAAAACGCAACGTAATAGCGTTATTTTTTATTTTATGTATTTGTTTATTTATTTGATCATCACTATGCAATTACTGCACCTAGAGGCCCCGTTTTCATGTTCATTTTTGCTCCAAGCCATGCAGGGAAATCAACGTGGTGTCTGCGATTGATCGAAAATGCAGGCGAAATGATTACACATCCGCCAAAAAACTTTGTGTTGTGTTTTTTGAAATTTCTCAATCTTGGTTCACGAATTGTGGTGTAAAGTCCAAATTCACAAAGCACTGTGTGATTTTTCAAAATTGCTCCCAGGGAGCAGGGCAATCGTGGATGACCTCATGGAAACTTTAAACGCAAAAGACAGTAAAATGGACAACCAGATTTCACACCATAAATCCATAAGTATCGTCTACATCACTCAAAATCTCTTTTTTAAGAGAGGAGTTCATAGAGATTTAAGTCTTAATGCAAATTAAATTTGGCTGATGAAAAATCCGACACACCGTCAACAGGCGTCGATTTTGGCACATCAGCTCTATCACAAAAAACGGAATATTTCATAAAATCTTTTGAAGACGCTGGTTATTTATTGATCTGTTTAAGGCAGTCCACACCCACAAATTTACGCCAGGTGAGTAACATTTTTTCCTGGAGATAAACTGGCCGTTTACGTTCCTGCTTAATTAACTTGTCATAAACAATAATAACGTCATTTCGTGAGGTATGGGCACTGCGTCAACATCGTTGAAATGAAGAACATACAAAAACAAATGCCTTTTCCACACGCTTTCGGCCTGATGAACAAGACGCAACTGAACTCTATTGTTAAAGAGGCTTCCCCACCCCAAATCCATGCCATGTGTGTGTTATGTTACAATCGCTTTAAGGCACACTTTCCACTAACCAATTCTCAATTTAAAAAAGTAAAGAAACACAAGAAATTGATTCGATTGTTAGCCACTAAAAACGAATCCATTAAGTAGAAGAAAAGAGTTGTAAATCAGAGTTGTGGTTTGAGTGTTTTGCACTTCTAATCCCTCTGTTGGCAGGAATAGTACGCAAAAAAAAAACTACGTAATATGCCAGCCAGCCAGCCAGCGAACCAGGATGGAGAAATTAATGCTCGTGCCTTACGAAAACAATCTCATCACTAGTCAGCAATCGTTCAATCCTTTTTACCGACAGACTCTAGAACGTTTACGTACCAACAGTGAAAACGATACGAACGATTCAAGTCGACATGGAAAGCATTTTGAATGATCGGACTTTAACAGACTAACGCAATTACAGGAACGGCTCGACACGCATTTAAAACGTTACAGGGATTCTATTTGGACACAATCGTCTGTGACAACATCAGCGATCAAGCCAAGTACAACAACTACGCAAGCTCAATCAATGTTGACGGCGCCTACCATTGCAACCACACAAACAATGCCTTCTATGAGTGCTCATCCCATTCCCAAACCTTCAACCTACCTATGGTAGTTGGGAACAAGCATATTGTGGGATCGAATGTTATCGATTTGTTAATCCATACTACAGCACCTAGAAAATTTATTCCAAACCTGGCAGGTACAAATATCTTTTTCGAAATATTTAAAACAATCCTATGTCCCAGTTAGTTACGTAAATTTCAAAACGGCACGAGAACTAAGAGATCTTCCCGCGACCAGTGTTACAGATTCTGGCGTGTCGGTATCACTACCATGATTCCTCTGTCCCCCACCCCTTCCATGTCGTCATCGCAGAGATTAACCCCTTCCCCTCCTCATCCCCCACTCAGTCAAGTGAATGGGAGGTGTTGCCTCAATTGAAACACTGAACGACTAGTCGTTTACATATGCTTACTCCCCCCTTCCCCCAACCAAAAAAAAATATGAATAAATATTTTTCAAAAATGTACTATAGTCCCTCGCATGTAGCTTCTTTCGGATCTGCATTTAACTTGTACAAGCAGGCTGCTAATTTTGGTAGAATATTTACCATTTACTTTGCAAAACGCAATGAATGTTTTGGCCACTTCCGACACGCACACCACACTACACACCGGAAAATCGTGCAAAAATTTCCACGGAATAAAGTCATCAGTTCGGGTCTGAACCAAAATTCGGCAAATCGGTTTAGCAGACTTCCAAGGTATAATTAAGTACAATGATATTTTCAAGTACACCCGTTTTGCCATTGACGTGTTTAGTCGTTTTGCCTACGCCACTCCATCTTGTCAATATCTAATAAACACGTCGTTGAAGGTTTGAAAACTATTTTTCGGAAGGCCAAAAATTACACTGCTCAAATCCTGGCTGTCTCAGGAATGGAATGGTTCGGAGGTTTTACACGTGATTTTTGACTGAGAAAGGCATAAAATTGTTTGCCACGCAAATCAATACACTTCACAAAGCGAGATTAAGACGGGAAAGCCAAAGGTTCACAAGTTAAATAAATACAGATGCAAACCTATTGGACTTATATGTCAGACTGCCTGAGTTAGGAATCGAACCCACGACCTTTGAAACCAAAGGCCAAGATCCTATCACTGATCCAGACTGACATGGCCGTAAGGAAACGTCCATAGGCAGCATTAAACACGTGCAAAAATACATATAAACAACACTTTCCAATCACCACTGGAGGGACGCTTATTTGTCGTGCCATCTCCAAGTGAAACAATGAAACACTTAAACGTGAAGACGTAATGAATTAACAATAGAATATGTTTACCTTCAATTACCGTCCAATGGTGACCCTACTTGCTCTCCCGAAAATACCAAAACTGACTATACGATCCACTTTCCTAAACGAATTGAATTAACTGGTAATTGGTCGTGTGCCCTAGCAGAAATTTTGTACCCCAATAATTTTATGACCATTACAAGAAACGGTCTTGATCTATACGCTTTCCAAAATTCAATTTAAAACAACTGCTCGTAAACAATTTTGGTGATGATGATAATGATGATGGCAAAAAATAATTCAATGGGTTGCAATGCTATCAAACTTACTGAAAACTGCCCAAAATGCTAATGACACCAACAATGGCAAATTCAAAGACAGCACTGCTTGGATTAAACCATTGTTAACCTTTCTGTAAACGTGAAATAAGGGTTAAGACGGGAAAGCCAAAGGCTCACAAGTTAAATAAATACAGGTTTCAAAGGTCGTGGGTTCGATTCCCCGCTCATGCTGTCTGACATATAAGTCCAAAAGGCAACGTGAATAGGTTTGCATCTGCATTTATCACAAAGTGAGTGTGGTCGAACGCCTGATTTCGACAATTGAATCCAAATTATACAAACTATTCACCTATAGAGGAAACTACAAATACTAGGACATTTTGTCAAAGGTCATAAAAAGTTATAACCAACACCAGAAAACAGTATTATTTTTGGAAAAATTACCAAAGCCCACTGTCGTTGCTCACGAAAAATAAAAAGCCCAAGCCAGGCTGGAGCAGAGTCTTGCAGAGACACGCGACCATGCCCATTCCGACTTATACCTAGGATGACCTTGGAGGCGCAAAGATACTCGGCCATTTCTATTCGTATGAAATGACTCTGAGCCTGAAAACCGAAGAGGCATTACATGCTGTCGAAAAAATTTTTAAAACTAGAGGCAAAGGTAGGAAAAAAGAGGTTTTTAGATCGTGGGAAAGGTTCATTTCTAAATTCGACAGTTGGGTCAAAGCTACAGATCTGAAACAGGGCGTCAAGCTTGAAAATAAATCAACAATAGAATATGTTTACCTTCAATTACCGTCCATTGGTGACCCTACTTGCTATCCCGAAAATACCAAAACTGACTATACGATCCACTTTCCAAAACGAATTGAATTAACTGGTAATTGGTCGTGTGCCCTAGCAGAAATTGTGTACCCCAATAATTGTATGACCATTACAAGAAACGGTCTTGATCGTATACGCTATCCAAAACTCAATTTAAAACAACTGCTCGTAAACAATATCGGTGATGACGATAATGATGATGGCTAAAAATAATTCATTGGGTTGCAATGCTATCAAACTTACTGAAAACTACCCAAAATGCTAATGACAACAACAATGGCAAAGTCAAAGACAGCATTGCTTGGATTAAACCATTGTTATCCTTTCTTTTATAATTACATTTCGGAACATTGCAAAAACAAAGGTGGCAATCATCCACTAAAGTTTGAAATTAGCGAAGACAATTTTGTCATAATCATGTTGGTGCCCGATTGCGAGGTAATTCTATACAATCGTTTGGATCGGATGGGATGGCGTCAACGGTGAGAACATCACTAGTACTACGCAGGCCCCAAATTGATCCGTGAGTAAATTAGTAGAAGGGAACTGTCAATGGTTCGTGGACATGAAATGTAACATATCACAGGCATTCAATTCTGAATAAATTCTTCCAGAATGATATTATTTGAAAACAGATTGTGTTTTAAAGGTTTTAAACGAAATGATATCCAAAAACCGTGCTATAAATGACGTGAAATTTTCGTACAACGTATTGAAAAAATTCATTAAAATAGAAGTGACACCCAGCGCCACTTTAGACTTGAATCCTGTAATGAAACAGCTGTTAGGATTCGGAGGTCCCATATCTATTGACAGTTCCATACCAGCTCCCATTCCTTAGATATGAGTGTCAGATTTTATAATTTATTTCTTTACATAACTATGATCGCCTCAGTCAAAATCGTCGGTGCTAGCCTCACGCCCCTTCTCAGATGCATTCCCAAGAGAGGTAATTTCGGAGAGACCATTTCTGAAATCTATGTGTTTCCTTTTACAAACCGTTGGTACATAATACGTTTCACGAAATAAGAATTCAACTCCTCGATGACTTAGGCGTGGTAATTCCCTTCTTATCAAACGGCCGTGTAAACGTAACTTGACATTTTCGAAGAAACTATTAATTCAATAAAAGAAAAAAGTGAAATTTATTCAGTTAAACTTTGAATTTCAGCACAGATGGTGGCATGATTTTATTTGGTGTTTTCAGTTTTAAAAAAATGAAAATTATTCCAAGAACTACCCCTCAAACCTGCTTTTCGTATTATTGCAGGCAAGCGGGGATTGCTGGTGCTAAAACAACTTACGATGTTTTTCATTTTGGGAATTTCCAAAGGGGTTCTGGATTGCTGAGCACTGTCCTTTCATTGTGCCGTTAGTGAAAAAAAGCAACGCTTAGTGCTGGTCGTTATCTGGCATGCAGAGAAGGGAAATTTTATCTGATGTCACGTGTGGTGCTAATGTTAAGACTGCTGCCAGACAAACTCTCGACCAAATTAAAACGGACGTATTGAAAAACATTAGCATGCATCAGAAGGGAAGCGGAAAGAAAAAACTGCAAACATAAATGCATCACTTTAATTGCACCCTTTCCTTACACCAAGACTCATAAGCCCTTTGGACTCAAGAGAAAGAATGTCTCTACCAAACGTTCTCTTAAAAAAAGAAAGTTCAAGAAAGTTCCATTCTGTACGTCCATCTGTACGAATGATTGTTAACGAAGCCACTGTTGCAAATTAAACGTCGCGATCGGCATCAAATAACACATGAACGGTTCCTGCATCGGGCACTAATTCCATCAAAGCGTCTCTGTGAAAACCCAAACAATCCTTCCCATTCAAAAAGCTGTTTACAATCACATACTTGTAAGAAATGTTGGTAACGTCACGAACACAGTGAAGCAAGGCTCCCACCGTCTGAGTCAAAGGTTTGGCGAGCCAAACCAGTCCACCCTCATAGTTGTAAGACAATGCCGGATGAGTCGCGTAAGCAACGTGCTGT
Organism: Lithobius niger; assembly: GCA_023313725.1. Taxonomy (NCBI): domain Eukaryota; kingdom Metazoa; phylum Arthropoda; class Chilopoda; order Lithobiomorpha; family Lithobiidae; genus Lithobius; species Lithobius niger. Next base: position 11,735 of record JAHWFP010204950.1, on the reverse strand, counting down.
CTTTACAGGTTGAACACAGTTCCAAATAGAGTCACAGTTTGGTCGAACATGCAATGAATTTCTCTTTCTAAAGAAAAATAATAATTTCTACACCAAGGCTTCAGGAAAGAGAGGCTTCCTCAAACGAATATTTAAACCAGGCAAATGTCCAAGCCATTGGTAAGGAGAAAACTGTCGTTTGTCTGATATCTTCTGAATATCGCTGAGTATCTTGTTAGTCGCATTCCATTCCATCAATACATTAGCAAGAAAGACTTAAATCTGACGACGCAATTTCTCAATGCCAGCAAGAAACGGAACTTTTTATTTTATTTATGCAGACCAATCAAACTGCTGGCATCCTTTTTTCTTTCAATTTCTGACCCTATCCAAGTAAATAGCGTCATTTCTTTCGTTTCTGATTGGTTTCCAGCAATCCCCCCCCCCTCCAGGATTGCACCATGCGACGAAATCACGATTTCCGGCTCTGACCTACCGCCTTTTACCCTTACCCTTACTGAAACAAGCCGAAACATGCCCGAACTTGTATGGACATGCCCGAACATGTCTCGACTTGCCCAAACTCGCCAAAACTTGCCAACCTGCAAACCCCCCACTCCCCCAAACTCTTTCATTAGCATTATCGCGCAAACACGGCACGCACACACCTCTCCTGAGAAAAAAATTGAAAAATTTGAAAAATATGAAAAAATAGGCGCCCACAGCCTCCCCTCCCTCTCGCCCGAAATCCCTCCACGCCTCCCTTTTTTTCGCGACCCGAGCCCTCTTTCGAGACCCCAGCCCTTCTTCGAGACCCCATTTCCTTCTTTCCTTTTTCAAGAGGAAAAAACACGCTCGACGCCAGCAATGCATTCGTCCCCTCTCCCTTCCCTCCCAAGCCAGCCCCGGCACTCTTTCGAGACCCTGGCCCTCCTCTGAGGCCCTCGCACTCCTTTGAGACCCCCCGGCCCTCCTTCGATATCCTCTTCCCCTCCCCATTCCTTCCCAAAAAGGGAAAAACCCTGCTCGACGGCACCTGCTGGTTCGTTCGTTTGCCCCCCTCCCTTCCAAAGCCAGTCCCGGCCCTCAGCAGAAAACGCATTCCCGGCACGATTTCGATCATCCTAGCGCTTTTTTTTTACCCTTAACCCTTCTCTCACTCACTCGTAACCACGGGGTTGTAAACTGGAAGGAAAGGTTTAAATGCCACCTTTCAACCCCCCTTTGCACTCGAACGGTTGGCTACACCCCACCCAACCAGGCGAGATCCCTCCCCCTCCCCCACTCTCCACCCCTGCAGGGGGCCCCAATAGGCTCAACCACTCCTCACCCCTTTAAGTAACTAACAGGTTAAGAACTTCCAACCGCTATTACTCTTTACGTAATTAACTTAGAACAATAGGGGGGGGGAATTGAGGCTTAATGGCGCAACAATAGGGTCAACAACAATAACATCCCTGCACACCCCCACTCCCACGGTCCCCAAGGGGCCCACAGGGCCCAAAAGAGCCCATTCTAACATACCACTGCTACTTAGGGCCCCCTCCCCCAACTTGCACCCCTCTCCCTCCATCACTGCCCCAACCGCAAAGTTTTACGACCTACAATACCAAGTAATAAAATTGCAAGAAGGATGTGTCAATTACTTGTTTGGACAAATTATGCGGGAAGCTATGAAAAACGTATTTCCCCTAACTTTGGGTGGCTGTGACGAAAAACGGATGCATTTCCGGACCCATGTCTATAGGACTTTTTAGTATTACTTTTGATTATAGACTACACCCTGAAAGTTTACCCAGACGTTTTAGGTAAACCCTATACTGCTCCTATTCCAAGGTCTTTATTCTAGAATGCATTGAGTCAATAATTTACCTAGTATGCCAATAGTCAACAGCTCCACTGTTACTCGGTAGATAATTGAGCGAACCGCACGTGGCAAGAAATGGTGGTCGGTAGTGATTGAGCTGTGTAATAATAAGATGGTTGATCTTGTGCTATCTTTAATTGTACGGAAAGGCAGAATAAAACTCAGAAAATTACATTTCATAAGTAAATTAAATTAAATTAAATGGAAAAAATTCCATTTTCATAGAACGTGGTTTCCCCACTTTCCATGTATTTCTTTTTCTTCGTTTTTCACTTTCTGCACCGCAGGGTGCCCCAACTCTACGTTTGATTATTTGGCACTCGTGATATAAATAAAGATTGTATTCTAGTGATGCCAAAATTTAAGCTTTTTTTACAACTGATTTTATTTTTGTTTGTGGTGTACCATATCCTTTTTACCGAAAAGCAGTATAAACTTAACCAGAGGTGTGCAAACTTTCAAAAATGGGGAGGTGGGGCATAGTTGGAGAAACGGGGCAATTAAACACAATTTTCTTTGATTTTTAATTCGTCTTTTTTTTTTGGGGGGGGGGGTGGAGTAGGTTGTTAAGTTTTTACTTTTCCCCTGAGCCGTTTTGTTTTTCCCACGGCTTTTTTTTTAATTAAAAAAGTAGCAATTTCTCCTTCAAGAAAAAATTTAAAAAATGTTGTGTGGGGGCGATGGGAAGGGCAGTTATTTGCTACTGCTGTACTTTGCCCCTGGGCAGTCTTGTTATCCTCAGGGCCGTCTTATTGAATAAACAAAAGTAGCAAGCAAGTCCCCCTCCCCTAAAAATATTATTATTTTTTTTGGCGGGAGTTGCTTGTTACTTCTGTACTTTGCCCATCAGCTGGTTTTTTGTTCCCCCCACTCCCTGACTCCATGATGGGAAATTAAGGGCAGGAATAAAAGGGCATCTGGAGTTTAAAGAAGGGCATTTCGGGTAAAAGGTGGGAACCTGCCCCAATGTGTGTACGCCCTTGAACTTCTTGACCTCCGTAATTAGAAATTAAAATCCCTAATTACATTGTAAAAATGGCGTTGTGAGTTACAACACCTACATAATCCTAAAACCCGTTATAGGGACGTTTTGGGTCTTATAATGAGCTTTTAGGCATTGAAAAGCACAACGTCTACAAACGCAATGCGTAAAATCAGTCTTCCAAGGACGAATATTTGTAGATGTTGCGTGTTTAAACGTCTATGGAAAAGGTGTTGTAATCCACAACATCTATAAGTGTTGTAATCCACAGCACCTGTAGGTGTTGCAAAACAAAAAGTCATAGGTGTTGTAAAGCACAACGTCTATAGGTGTTGTAAACCACAACATTTATAGGTGGTGCAAATGACAAAGTCTATAGATGTTGTTACTAACAATGTCTATATGTGTAGTAAACCTCAGCATCTGTAGGTGTTGGAATCCAAAACAAATATAGGTGTTGTAAATCATACCTATATTCGCCTCCTTCCCTCCCATAATGTGCCCCTTCCCGCTATAATGTGCGTACGCCCTTGAACTCCCTAATTAGTCCGCCCTTGATTTCCCTAATTCCCTTCCCCTTCCCACTCAAGCCAAATCCGGCACTCTTTTGAAACCCTGACCCTCCTTCGAGACCCCCTTCTCCCTTCCTTCCCCAAAAGACAAAACCCTGCTCGACGGAACCCGCTCGAACAGGGTGCTGTCGAGCGGCTTCTGTCGATGGCACTCAGTATACAGTGCCTTGCTACAGTGGTTCAGTGACTTGCTACAAACAGCAGGGCATTGAATGACGTCACAGATACAATTAAGAGCAAACATATTGCTTAAACAAAATGTGCTAAGGATGATTTTTTTACGATTAAAATATCGTGGTCCTTATGTAAGCCTCAACATGAACTTCCATGTTAAACATGAAATTTTGAAAACCTGTACTTTGGCCCAAAATTAATATAGACCAACGATATTCGGTATTTGGGGTCATGTCGTAACTATTTCACTGCATTACAAATTTTAATAACAACAATCAAACTGTTCTGCATCCACAGTATGGCCATTTGTTGTTGTTGTTGGGACTCTTTGCCCTCACCTGGCGATCAAAGCGATGAACTGATTTTCAAGTTCCATAGCTTAAAACATAGACATGGACATGGCTAAGGCCTTTCGCATGCTATTTTAGTGTAACAACAATATTCTTGTGACGGGAAGCTAAGTGCACTCGAACTTTTGGTCTCATCTAGAGATCAAACCAATGAACCGATTTTCAATTTTTTTAACTTTAAATATAGGAATTAACAACAATCAGGGCCTGTTGAAAGCGATTTTAATGTGACTGCCTTATTGTCGTTAGCAGAGCATTTATTATTGTGGAACACTGGGCAGAAATTATTGAGTGGAGTAAAAAATGTCGCAAATCGAGCTAATAACATGAAATTAAGTGTGCAAGTATTTCTAGCAGTACAAATCGAACCAGCCATAGACTTCTGTGAAATACCTCGAATTTTCTCCGCATCTCCCCCCCCACAGCATCCCCCTGTGCTCCATCCCTGTGGCTTGGGCAACAAATTCTTGCAGATCAAGCTAAAAACATGAAATTTGGTACACAAGTCGTTCTTAGCATCATAAATCGAATCAGCTATGGGGGGGGGGATGAGGCTTAATGGCGCGTCGACAGCTTGGTCATTAGCGCCGACCTCAGTCACAGTGCAGTGGTCCGGGTTGCCACTGCACCACACATTACAGAGATATTATTCAAACCCCTAATCTAAATCTTGTCATACATCTGTACCTCCTGCAAAAATTGAAAAACACCGGACAGGAGGACACTTATCGCCCAATTGACGCACAATGTCATGCAGAAAATGGAAACGACGACGAAAACCATCAAGATGGCAACAATCAACAAGGAAGTGCCGGACCGTAAGTGGCCGCCGACACCAATAACGTTCAGGAGGGTCAACCCCCCGCAAAAGGAAACAGTGAGTCAGTCGAGTGTGACCAATGCGCAAACGCGCCAACACCACCTCCTCACGGCGACTGCGGCGATACGCTGAGTGCCATTCCTCAACAGTGCCTTTAATAGCTCGTAATTTATTGCCGTCCTGTCCATCCCACGAGGCTTGCCAAAAAGCGTGTAACCTCAGATGCAGAGTTGGAAAAGCGTCCGAGGGAACAAGGCTGAGATCCCTTCCGAGAGGGCCAGAAAGGGCCCCTTTTGCTGCAGAATCCGCTTGCTCATTTCCACCTATCCCAACATGGCCCGGGATCCAAAAGAAAAGCACGGTTTTCCGCTGGCCAGGCAAGCGGGAAAGCAAAGCTTGGACACGTTGTGTCAAGGGGTTCCGAGGATTGTAAGTCGCCAAGGACTCCAGGGCACTCATGGAATCGCTAAAGATAATGAAATGCGTGCCCTGAAGGCCAAGGATCCATTCCACCGCCAAACCGAGAGCCAAAAGCTCCGCAGAAAACACAGAATAGCCTGATGGAAGGCGATGGGCAACCGTCACTCCCTTACAAACACAAGCACAAGCCACGCCAGCGTCTGACTTCGACCCATCAGTAAACAGCCACTGATAACCGGCGTACTGAGAACACAGCCGCCGGAACTCCTGCAAGTACCTTACTGGCAGAGTGGAACCCTTCGGGAGGGACGCCAGAGCGAAAATGAAAATGCCACTTGGGACAAGCCAAGGGGCCACTGGCATCTCCCAAAGCCTCAAGACGCTGGGCATTTCAAAGGCTATCTCCTGACAGGATTGCTGGAGCCTATCGCGGAAATCACCCTTACCCACCCTGCGTCTACCGACTCGCAAGTCTGGCCCAAAAACCATGGACCAAGCAGGACTGGATTCCACAGCACGTAAACGCACAGCATACTGAATGGCCAGCTTCCGCCGACGAATGGCCAAAGGTGGCTCCGAGGCCTCAGCATAGAGGCTGACCACTGGAGAAGTTCGAAATGCCCCAGTCGCCACACGCAGGCCACTGTGATGCACAGTGTCCAACATCTGGAGTGTCGAGTCACTAGCCGAACCATACACCATGCACGCTTAATCAAGTTTGCTGCGGACAAGGGCTCTGTAGAGGCGCAACATGGCAGTGCGATCGGCACCCCATGAAGTGCCCGACAGAACCCGCAAGATGTTAAGTGCCCGCAAAGACTTGTCTTTAAGTTGGCGCAAGTGTGGAAGCCAAGATAACCTGGAATCGAACACCAGACCCAGGAAACGTGCCTGTGGGACAACAGGAATCTGCGCCTGCCCCAAATACAGGCAAGGATCTGGGTGCAGTGTTCGTTGGCGACAAAAGTGAATGCACACAGTCTTGTCCGGAGAAAACCGGAAACCATTACTGACCGCCCAGGTCTGGACTTTGTTAATCGCCAGCTGTAGCTGCCGCTCGCAGGTCTGCATGCGAGCTGCCCGAAAGCGCAGGCCGAAGTCATCGACAAACAATGACTGGAGAACAGCAGCTTGCTGAGCAATGGGGTTGATCCCAATAGCAAACAAGATGACACTAAGAACACCCCCTCGAGGCACACCATTCTCCAAGACAAATGGGCAGGAAAGAGTCGCCCCGACACGAACACGAAAAGTACGGCCGGAGAGGTAAGCGGAAAGCAACAGTGGCATCTGTCCTCTCAAGCCACAGTTATAGAGATTACGGAGAATCCCATAACGCCAGGTCGTATCATAAGCCTTCTCCAAGTCAAAGAAAACCTGAACCAGATGTTGACGCAGGCGAAAAGCCTCCCTCACATCCGATTCAAGGGCAACCAGATGATCAATGGTTGACCGAAAACGTCGAAAGCCACACTGGGACGCAGATAAGAATCCGCGTGATTCCAGCACCCAGACCAACCTCTCACTGACCATCCGTTCCATAAGTTTACAGACACAGCTAGTCAGAGCGATTGGGCGATAACTGTGAGGAGCAGTAGGGTCTTTGCCCGGTTTCACAATCGGGATGACCACTGCTGTCCTCCACGCTGCCGGAACAGAGCCTTCTGCCCACACACGGTTGAACATCTCCAGCAAGAACTGCTGGGAGGCAAGAGGCAGATGTTTCAACAGCTGATAGTGAACATCATCAGGCCCTGGGGCGGAGTCATGCGATTTGGACAAAGCTGAAACAAATTCCTGCCTGGTGAACGGTAAATTGTACTCCTCTAGCCCGTCGGAGCGAAAGTCTAGAGAGTGAGCCTCTTCTCTACGCAAGTAAAGTAAATTGAGTATTAAAAAGGCTCTCTTATAACAGTTATTTTAAGGTGATTGCAATATTCTCTTCTTTGTTAGTCCTGCTGGAACAAGAAAAAAAGATATTAATAATTAATAACACTTAGGCCTATAAAATACAGATGCAACCCTTAAAAACTTAAAGCTCTAAAGGAACAGATAATAGAAAAAGACGTATAAGCCATCAGCGTCGCATTAATACGTGTAAAAGGAGCTCTAGATTTTTTTGGGATGCTGGAACTTCCTTTACATGTATTAGCGCAATGGTGATGGCTTACATGTCGTTTTCTAATATCTGTTCCTTTAGAGCTTTAAGTTTTTTAAGGCTTACATCCGTATTTTATACGCTTAAGCGTTTTTAATACTAATTTTCTTCTAATCGATCTTTGAAAAGATTCTTAGTCTTTAGTAAAAAATACATCGACTAAACTGTGTTCTTAACCCAGTTTGGTAAAGTCAAATTGTGCCTAGATTTTATTTTCAGTAGGTTTTATCTAATAACTTAATTATACCAAACTAAAATTACAGCCATTTACTTTTACAGCCAAAATTGCAGTCAAACTCCAGCCTTTAGGCTGTGACTGAACTATAAAAAAAATTTATTTTAGTTTATATTGCTTTAAAAACTGTTGTTCAACAGTTTGTGTGAAAACCGGAAATTCAATATGGTAAACACGTTGGTGAGCTAAACCTCTACAGAAGCCTCAAGTGTGTTTATTACATTGATGTTCAGAAACTCATTGGCTAAGTTTGGTGCTGATGTGTAGGTACACCATCAGTAGATGCATTTTAGTACCACGACGGACTGGCCATAAAAACCATTGTCTTTTATTGTTATCGAAGCCCCGCCACCCCCCCCCCCCCCCCAAACAGACCTACTACAATACCGAGTCTGCCTTCAACGAAACCTTTTCGAAAAATATATAGTAGACACCTGATACCTGATACCAACGAGGGTGCTGTGCCCACGAATGAATGAAAATTTTTTTTTTTTACTGGCCGGTTGTACTGCTGTCGGTACGATCCACACAGAGGCAGTCTGAATGGAGAAATGTTTTTCGCATTAGTGCCACTACAGTATGGCTCCTACATTAAAAAAAAAATATTTTGTAATTCTGTGACAACCCTCCTTTAAGTTTGCAGAGTTAAAAATCTTAATTAATTCGACATTCAACATTGATTTAGACATTCCAGCCGTAATACAGTCATTTTAACCAGAAAATTCCAGGTACTGCAGGATATTCTAGAAAATAAATGTCACACAAGTCAAATGAAGCGTGAATTAAACCTAACATACAAAAGCTTGGATTTTCAAAAAACACAAAATGGGCCAGAACATTTCAGGCATTGAAAACTACATTTCACATCGAGAAAAACAGGAAAGCAAAGCAGGTTAGATTTAACCATGCCTGCGTCCGGGTTTCAAGATTAGAAATTTATTTCAAACTGAGCTAAATGGGTTTCCCACATACGTCATTTCACGTGAAGAACACATGCTTCTGCCATGTCTCGAGGCCAACTTGCATCAATCATACGTCAATAATGCATCCTTTTCCTGCATACAAAAGTATTTGCACGCCAACATTGCCTCATTTTTGCAGCTGTGTTATCACGGGAAAATGTAAGTAGTACAACCAGATATGTTTTGGTATGGGTGGCTTGTTAATTATGGTACAGTTGGAAAAAGCAACTTCATTTGTACACTTGATTGCTTTGCCATTACTCCGTGCAACCATCCACAAATTCGGCACGAGGCGTACATTCCCACAGTGCTCAACCACACATGGGGTGAATCCTCCTACGAATGCCTTATTTTACGAATTATTATACGAATGCCTTCCTTATACTACGAATTATTCTACGAATGCCCTATTTTACGTTATGCTACGAATCATTATACGAATGCCTTCCTTATACTACGAATTATTCTACGAATGCTTTATTTTACGATTTATGCTACGAATCATTACACGAATGCCTTCTTTATACTACGAATTATTCTACTACGAATTATTCAATCAACTGCAGCGTGGTTTGAGCACTATTATTTACAAAATGCTACGCAGTCTTGTTACGTCTTCTGTGGATTTGGCTCACGAGGCGTGCATCCTTTCAGCGTGGAATCTGGGGTTTGTGGAGCGACTCAGTCACAATTTTCAAGCCACCTGAGCTGGTTACGTACTGCCCGGAGCCGCATTATTTTTTGTTTGTTCGTCCTGTTTTTTAATTGTTATAACAGATTTTTCCTCGGCTTTTTTTGTTTTTCATCCCACTCTTCTTCAGTGTCAGTGGAGGACAGCATTTTTGATCCCCGTTTTGTAACTTATTTACCCTCTTTCACAACATGTTCGCTAATCCAACGGCAATGGCAAGGGATTAAGAGATGCAACAACATTTTTGTGTGACCTACTTCTAATTTTATTAACCTTGGCCTTAGAGGGGTTCACTGAGGAATAGGGGATGATTCAGAACTTTAATAATACTTCAGGCTCCTGATTCCAAGCAAATATTATTTTTCGTCGTGCGGCATGAGGGTAATCGGCATGAGTACTGGCTTGAATGCTGGACAGTCTTCTATGGCATTACAGTTAAAAGGGTAGAATGGTATCCGATGTAAATAAAATTCACGGGAAGTTGTTTATGAGTATTTTTGTCATCCTGCATTCAGTGTATACCAAAAAAAAGTGAAATCTATTTTCCAGATCCTTATCTCTCCCGTGATCTAGCCTATATGAATGAACAGATGGTCAAGCAGGAATTTAGGGAAAAAAATCCAAAGAAAAAAATCCATGGAAAAAAATCCAGGAAAAAAATCCAGAGAAAAAAATTCCAGAGGAAATAAAATCCACAGAAAAAAATCCAAAGGAAAACAAATCTACAGAATAAAAATCCAATGCCATTCTTTTATTTCATTTTTTTTTCGCATTGTTACTGTAAGGTTATTTCACACTTTGTTGTTAGTGCTACGAAACTCGTTCAAAGCTTCCTTGTGCTTTTATTTAGTCTTAAACTCCCTTTCTTTCCCAACACTTTTGTCCGATCAACGATTTGATTTCTTGAAAATCACAATGTTTACACGTACATCGCGTATGTAGAATTTAGTTCCTAGTCCAGTGCGATAGCAAAAGTGTTATGGTTGCCATGGAGCAAAATGAGTGTGGATACCTATCTATGACATCTTTTGGTTATATGCGCACAGTCGAATAAACCGTGACATTAACATAAAGAATTCCCTTTGAAGAAACTACTGTCTCAGTAACTTTTGGACTCTCATTACTGACCGTTTCGTTTCGAATCGACAGGCAGTTAAAACCGACGATGTGTGACAATTTCAGATTTGTTTTGCTTTTAGCTGTGAAAGACCATCGTGAAAATACGCTTTAACACTGAAAAAAAAATGCACTTAAACCAATGGGTTGTACAGTCGCGGCCAAAAGGTTTTGCACATTGCATCTCTCCAATAATACCCTGCAAACAGTAATCACGTTGGACGATGCCATCATGCTTCAGTCATTGTTGGCAATTTTTACGGAAGTATGTTAGGTTTTTAACTTTCAACAATTAACACAATTTTATCATACCGTATCATTTCTCAGATCCCCGAAGTTAAGCAGCATTGGGCTGGATTGATACTAGGGTGGGTGACCTCCTGGGAATCTGGCTGTTGCAGACATAGGGCCTTAGGGCTTCGGGCAGATGACCAGGAGTGGTTAACGCTCGTTAAACCCTTTAACCCCCTTTTTTTTACCGTATCATTTTATTTTATCGTATCTATTATTTCACTCTAGTATTTTATCTCGTCCCGACACACTTCCGTACTTAAGCCGTGGTGCTACGAAAGTCGTTCCCCCACACCATTTTTGCTGCGCACATTCGCCTCCTACGTTTTACCTGCAAATACTCATTGTTGTCGACTCCGTGAATCCTTGCCCTGCCTGGTGCTCCAGCAACACTGATTTTGTTTCTCTTTTTCACTGGTATCATTTCTTATTTTTTGCATTAAAAAATATAATACTATAAGGTAAAAAAAATATTTTGGATTTTCTTTCCGTGGATTTTTTTTCCTTTGGATTTTTTTTCTTTGGATTTTATTTCCTCTGGACTTTTTTCCGTGGATTTTTTTTACTTTGGATTTTTTTCCCGTTTACCGTCAAGCAGATATCAGGTCGTGTCCCCCAACCAATTTCCCCTCCCCCACCCCCCAACCCGAAGGCCAATATCCTTGCATCTTCTCTCCCCCCCCCCTTCCCCCATTTTCTTTTTCTCGTTCCCCAAAAGGCCAATATCCTCCTTTACAGTAATAGTAAGTTTTGTCACGTGAATCATTTTGAAATACGCGTTTCTGCCACTCCACTCTGGGCGGGGGAGGGATAGTTAGAAAACCGATTAAAACATCAGGGGGGGGGGGGGGGGAAATGATGAAAAAAGAAGTTGCCCCTGATAAAGTCGGAAGGTAAAAATGCTGCGGAAAAAAGCCGTTGGGGAAAAAAAGTACGATAAAAATTAGTGGAAAATGTACAAAAAAGTACTGTTTAAATGTACTTAAGTTTGCATGTATTCATCATTCATTAGCTCAATCACCTATCGACTCATACGAAAACTCGCAGTCACTATAATGTGCTCCCAAATGCCTTAAACGGGAAGTGGCGTGGGAAAAAAATCGTCATCAGTTTGGTCG
>JAHWFP010204949.1:46630-89399 GCA_023313725.1 Lithobius niger | reverse complement strand
CGTATGCAGATGACCACCACGAAAGATCAGGTGATTCTGAGGGGTCTGACCGTGTTGGAATTAAAATTCTGTCTTATGTACCTGCATAAAATATGACGTCGCAGAAATTTCTAGACCTGCGATGACTTAAGGAATTAAAAGGAACATTGCTGCACGTATGCAGATGACCACAACAACAGATCAGGTGATTCTGAGGGGTCTGACTTTGATGGAATTTAAAGTCTGTCCTATGGACTGGCCTAAAATTTGACGTCACAGAAATTTCCAGACCTGCGATGACTTCAGGTATTAATAGGAGGGTTGTTGTGTGCATGCAGATGACCACTACCAAAGATCAAGTGATTCTTAGGGGTCTGGCCTTGTTGGAATTTAAATTCTCTTTTATAGCATAGCATAAAAGGCGACGTTGTAATAATTCTACGACCTGCCAAAAACTTAGGTTAATGAAAGGACCACTACCACCAAACAAAGTGATTCTGAGGGGTCTCACCTTGATCTGTTTTAAACCCTAGCATTGAATAGGATGTTACAGAACTTCTACGACCTTCAATGACTTACAGCAATTACACTGTTTCCCTTGTTACCCTCACTAATCAACCTCGGTGAGCATAGTTTTATCCGTCATTTGTTTACTGCCCGTTACATTGAAAACGACGTATTTTGCCTCCTGGCGCCATGCCAGTTCTCCCAAAGGTTGGAAGATTAGCTCCTCTTAACGTTGCATTACTAAAACAAGAAATGTTGAATCATCTGGCCTGGAGCCAGGTAGCAAAAACCGCTGCTTCTTTCCTGGAAGGCATTGTGCAAATAAATGATGAAATGTAAATCGACTGGTAGGTAAACATAGTTTTTACTTGGGAATATGTTATCTGTAATTTTACTAGTAATTATTTTGCTTTTATTTGTACTTGTAAAAACGGTCTTACATGCCATACTTATTTATTAACGATTATACAGCAGACAAAAGTTCTTAGAAATTCGTACCTCTGTTTAAAATTTTTCGGACACTACAAATACCTAGTATTTGTAATAATTATTTTTATAATAAAATTAATAAACTAAATAAAAAATAGTGTTTTCATAAATTGTTATATTTCAAAGTTCCTTAATTAATTATTGTTACTATTATTAGTTTGTATTACAAACTAAGCAGGCAGTGCTTAGAACGTGGTAATTTATTTTTAATATTTCCTTTTGAAGGCTCGTGGTCTTCTAAAGACTAAGATATAAAATAATAATAATATTAAAAATAAATATTACAATTAATGTTACCCTTATTCATTTTTATTACAAACTAACCAGGCAGTGGTCAGAACGTGGTAATTTATTTTTAATGTCTTCTTTCCGAGGCTCGTGGACTTGGATGTAAAAAAAAATTAGTAAATAAATAATAAATAAAACAAAGTTTACATTTCATATTACTTTAATAATTTTAAAATAATTCTTTACAACCTTTTTTAATGCTGCTTTTGTTTATTTACTCCTATTTTTTAAATCGTTGTTTTTCATCTTGTATAATTCATCAGAAGAAGCGTTTTTGCCATTTGGTGTCATGGCGTGGATAATCGATAAGCATTCGTTGCTGAATTCGTTGCTGGAATAACCGACGTGCAAAACTGTACCATTACTACTAATGGTACTAATAGCTTCAAAGCATTGTAAACACTGACATGATGGAGGTGAAGCGTTTCTGCTGACGTGTCATTTTTGAGGTCATAAAATGATTTTTTTTTCCAGTTGGTCAGTCTGTTTTTGACCTCCCCCCCATCTTGACTGAAAAATTTGCGATTTCCCGTCAAAACTTCATGCCCCCCGGCGATAAATAACGACCGGTCCTATACGTCATGTTTGGGCTCATCACAGTTTTGAAGAAAATAGCAAATAACCGTTTTCCCACTCGGCTCTACGCAATTTTTATTCCCACTCGGCTCGTTTTGTTATGTTTTTTGGGGGGCGGGTGGGGGAGGGGGCTGCCCTTTACCACCCCACTCCCTCCATTTGCTCTACTGTTCCACTTCACATTTGCTATTACAAGATGAAATAATCCAACTTGATTTTATTTCATTTTTAGCATATAAAGCAATGAAGCACATCACAATGAAGCATAATGTTACCAATTTGCCAAATTTTGTTTCAAGATCCAAGCAGATCAGTTATTTTGATAGCATTAATAAATGTATACTTCATCTTTTAGTAACTCTTTGACACTAACACGTAAACGCAATGACAAGATCCGAATCTGCCAGCGGCGGCGTAAGTTACGCTTGTTTTGGCTTTTGGGGGCGAACACCTCTAGTCCGAACGAAGTCGTTCTCAAATCGACAGTGGCGCCGGCCTGGCTCCTGGCGGCGGTAATTACTCACGGACAGGGTTTGACGCGAATGTTCCCTCTCTGGTGTAACAATATAATATATCTAACTCTATGACAGGGACCAGGGAAGGAGCCTCCGGTAAAATGAAGTAGCATACTCCGGGTTTATTACACTCCTGATATTAATTAGTCCTTGCTGTTGGGACCCAAATAAACTCCTTTAATGCGATGGTGTCTAAGTGATTGTTGCCCAAATCCCCAATACCGGCTATTATTACGGAGCAAATGGCATAACCAATAGTATGTGATCCCTACGCTGCCAGCTCCGACTCTGTTACAATTATTCAAATTGACTTGCTTATCTATAGTATGCAGCATCGTTGCTGTAGCTGCACTATCCAAGCGATATTGCTGTTGCTGCCCCTTTGTTGCCAGGGGAATAATAGTTGGCAAGTCATCATCTGTAAAACTGAGCCCATATGCCTTACCTAATCGCATTATGGATGAAACTTGCAAAAATGCATAACAGTAAAGATATACACGAGAGAGAATGGATCCAGACGAGCCATTCGAGGGAATAGAACAGAATATTACGCTAGGATGGAGATTCGCGTATATATTGCTGTTGAGGGGTCCGTGGATCTTCCTGAATGGCGACGAACACAAGACGCCAAAACGAACGTAGTTATGAGGACGACGAATTTTTCTGGTTTCTTCTTTCTCAACATGAAAATACAATTGCAATGGAGGGAATATTGAAACAGAACACTCGAACAAAACTGGGGTCGAGTTCGTATAAAATGGCTACTACATTGCCCTACGCTTGTTGCAACGGCAATAGTTGGGATAATGTCCAGACAAAGATTTAAAACAGTTAAGATCTACACAGTTCATCATGCTAGGGGTTTATATTACAGTTTATAATAGTGGCACATTGAAGGGGACTAATTTTGATGCTACTGCTTAGAAACTTTCATGAATGATACGCCTTCCTTCGAGCGGAAAATGGTAGCCATGGCCTAAAAGCTTTTACGGGGTTAGCGACTGATACGTGTCGCTTCGGGACACAGAAGAAGAAGGGAATAAAGATATGATAGCAAACCAATAGCCTGCACAACAATGAAGGAGCCGAAAAACACAGACCAGCAACAATCGTCAAGCAATGAACAACACCACGGTTGCTGCTCGGGTAGCGAAATGCGGTGTTTTGATACTTTGAATAAATTGGAAATTAAATACCTTGGTGGCTAAGAATGCCCACAACACGAGTTTACAAACCGTAGAGTGAGGCAAAAGGAATGTGGTGATGGTGAATGCAGTTAACAAACCGCATTACCTCCTGAAGAGTCCTGGGGTCTACGCCTTTATATGCCGGACTCCTCATGATGATTTGGACATAAATCCACGTCATCAAGTTAGCTGGTTGCCGTAGTGATGTAACGTAGGCAACCCGCAAGAATAGTTTAAGTGTCGTTTAATGATGTTATATTGTTTAGAAATTGTAAACAAGGCTGAGCTGTTGTCAGCCTTCACTTCTTTCCAATCCTCCAAACCTTTCGGTTACCGTTTTTGTAAATATCCCCACTTCGCCATGTTAGTTTGATTTGTGAAATATAATCATGAACTTTAACCAGTCTTTGCCAGTGTGGTAATTTCTCCTCTACACGATCCATCTTTACGTCGAATATATTCCACTGCGCTTTACGTTTTCTGATCCAACATGTGGTAAGCAGAGCGTGGAATACCGTCGTAGGGAGAAGGAAGAGGCCCACTGAAAAAAAAAAAACGATGGCCATCGTAAACCAATTTCAACTAAAGACATGGAAAAGGAAAAAGGCATGGACATTAGAAGACGGAAATTTTGGCCCGGAATCTAAAATGCAGGAGGACTCCCGTCATTCTAACGAAGTGGAAAAAGGAAGAAGCCAATTCAGATAAGTAAATGAAGTATGTAGAGATCAAGAATTCTCGTATAGCAGCCCATATGCAGGGTATTTACGTGTTAAACTGCCACGAAAAAAAAAATGCAGAACAATAGAGAAAGAAAGTAAAAATAAGGTCAGAAATCCTTAGAATTTTAAAATGGCGTCGACTGGTTCTATACCGAGTTCGACAGCTATACCTTTATTAAAAGGGACTAATTATATTCAATGGGCAGAAAAGATTAAAGCCTATCTTATGCACCAGGGATTGTGGGCATATGTAACTGGAGAAAGTAGAGAAACAGATGCAAATAAGAAATTAGTCAACTCTCAGAAAGCTATGGGAACGTTGTTGCTATTTATTGCAAATGGGTGTGTTACAATACCAAAAACAGTTGATACTCCAAAGCAATTATGGAAATTTCTTAAGGATTCGTTCCAACCAAACAACGTATTGCGGTGTTTAGCTTTGCACAGGAAATTCTACGCAATAACTAAAAACTCTGATGAAACGATGGCAGCGTATATTAGTAGAGTAGAAGAATGTGCAACGAGTTAGCGGATTGTGGCTTAGGAATTACCGATGTTCACTTGGCATGGTCTATACTGGCAGGTTTACCACGAAGTTGTGATGTCATGTTGATGGGATTTGCAGCTATGGGGGCTAACCTAATAACATGTGCAAAGGTTAAAGAACTTTTATTCTTTGAGGATTCACGTAATGAAGCAAGTATTGGTTTAACACAGTCACTTAATTCTACCGCTCTAGCAGTAAACGTACAATCGAATAATTCAGCAAGTCAAAAAAGGCTTATCTGCTTTAGATGCGGTGGAAAAAATCATAAAAAAAGTTCGTGTCCCTCACCCCCCGTATCTTCTGATTACAGTTATCGTGGAAGAGGTCAAGATTCCCGTGAAAGAAATCAAAGGTTCCGTGGAAGAGGTAGAGGTTTCCGAAGAGGAGGATACCGTGGTAATTCAAGTAGTCAGCCAAAGCCAAATCCGACTGGACTATTTGCAACAGCGGCAAATGCAGTATATGCCTTAATGGCAGGTATAGCACGATGGACTTTCTTTTCGTCTACGGACAACAAACAAGGTAACACATTACAAGAAATATTTGTGGTGGATTCTGGAGCCAGTAACCATCTGGTGTGCAATATAAATTGGTTATTCAATCGTATAAAAATAACTGGAGCACCAATCCTATCTGCTAGTAAAGATAAAACACTTATGCCACACTCAAGAGGCAATATTTTCTATGATACATGGAAAAATAAGATTGTGCTAAAAGATGCCATTTATGTCCCAGACTTGCAGGTGAACTTGTTTTCAGTTAGATCAGCAACTGCTAGTGGATGCTGTGTTGTTTTCTATGAAACGTGTTGTATGGTTTACCAAGGTAGAGACTTAATTGCAAAAGCATACATGAAAAATGGCCTATACATAATGACAGGAAATCCATTAAATGCTGATAGCCCATTGGTTGCTCCCTTGATATCTAACGAAGACGAGGGGAACGTTTTCTGTCGTGGTCAAATTGCCTTAATGAGCAAAATATTACCGGCAAAGCAAACTATACAAAGCAAGTTAGAACTATGGCATAGACGATTTATGCACATTTCCGTACCAACGTTACAAAAAATGAGTGAAACAAAAGCATTGAGAGATTTTGCAGTGTCCAAAAATAGAAACATATTGCCCCAATGCCATGACTGTCTACAAGCAAATATTACGAGAAAGCCATTTCCTGCACTAAAATATGAACGTGCGCTAGAACCATTAGAACTGGTCCATACTGATGTGTTAGCAATGCCTGTAAAGTCATTAGGAGGCAATTCCTACGTCCTTACACTAACTGACGACTATTCAGGCTTCGTGACTTGTTACATATTAAAATATAAATCCGAAGTGTCAGAAAAACTGAAAGAATTTGTAACTATGGCAGAGAACCAAACTGGGTATAGGTTAAAATCCTTAAAATCGGACTGCGGTACTGAGTACCTAAATGAAAGCGTATCCACTTTTCTTAAAGGTAAGGGTGTGAGACAAACCACTACCAATTTTTACTGCCCCGAGCAAAATGGCCGATCGGAGAGGGGCAACAGGACCTTGATGGACCTAGTTAGGGCAACCCTAACGGGGGCAAATCTGCCGACTTATTTGTGGGCAGAATTAATAATGACAGCAACCTATCTGAGAAATCGTTGCACGAATAACGCAAATAGAAACGTAACTCCGTTACAGTTATGGTTAGGACGTAAAGACAAACCAACTGTGAAACATTTAAGAGTAATTGGCTGTATTTGTTTCGTGCACATCCCGTCCCCTAAAAGAAACAAGCTTCAGCCAAGAGGAAGAAAATGTGTAATGATTGGTTATGATCTAGTCTCTCGTAGTTATAGACTTTGGGATTTGGAAAATAAAAAAGTAATTGTGTCAAGAAACGTTACGTTTTTAGAAACGGAGTATAACTTTACCCATTTACATCAGCAGGAAGGTCAAGAGTTCGACGAACTGTGGGAGAAAATGTGGGAAAATACTGATGTTTTGGACGAAGTCAATTCAGAAAGTGGAGTGGATGCTACGTTACCAGCTGAGCAGGAAGAGTTACCAGTACAGACAGTAAATGAGCCTGCAGTTGACCAACCAAAAATTACAACAGATGACCGAATCCAAGTTGAAGATGCTGGACAGGACCGCAGGCCATCGGAAGGAGAGCTACAAGTTAGGTCAGCTATAAGAGCTGCACCTGTGACGCAGGGGAAGCCAATCCACTCAGTAAGAAAAATGGGTAAAAAAATGCCTAAAAGTTGTGAAAATGTGAAAAATATTGAAATTGTGCATGAACATTTTACAAGGTCTAAAGCAAAAAATGCCATACCTACACAAGTAACGTCAGTTTCAGGGGGAGAAATAAGTGTTCCTTCAAGCTCACAGCCGTAATTCCACCAGTGGATAATACCATAAATGGTCCAGATAGAGCCTTAATTGCTGCAGAAGGAAAAGCAAATAATTCAACTGACGGTTCTTTTATGCATATTTTGTCTAGCTTGTATGGAGAAAATGTTTCACAAGACACCATTATAAATACATGTATGTTTAATTTCCAAAATGATGATTATGAAATAGCAGCTATAGTAGCAATTAAAGATGAGCCTAAAATACCAGTAACATTTAAAGACGCATTAGAAAGTCCCGATTCAGAAAAATGGTTATCTGCAATACATGCTGAATATGGTAGTCATATGGCTAATCAGACTTGGCGTTTGGAAGAACGGCCACCAGGAGTACAAATAGTTGGGTGCCGTTGGATATTCTTTGTAAAACGTAATGCAATAGGTGGCATAGATCGATACAAGGCACGCCTGGTAGCGAAAGGCTACACACAAATTCACGGACAAAATTACTTTGAAAGCTACAGTCCAACAGCCGGATTGTCAACAATACGTCTAGCAATCGCTGTAGCAGTGCAGAACAATTGGTATCTCGACCAATACGACGTGACTACGGCATTCCTTCAAGGCCGACTCGATTGTTACGTTGCTATGCAACAGCCTGAGGGCTTCATTGTTCCTGGACAAGAATCAAAAGTATGCCGGCTCGTGAAGTCAATCTATGGGCTAAAACAGTCTGGTTTATGCTGGTATAAAAGACTTACAGAAGCTCTGCTCGCGCAGGGCATGCATCGTTGTCTTTCGGACGCATGCGTGTTTTGGATTAAAGATAACAATGAACTAGCGTTTCTAACAGTGTACGTCGACGATTTACTGGCCGCAGCGCAAACAATGCGAATGAGATTATTGTTGCGGAAGATCTTGAACGCTGAATTAGATATAAAATATTTGGGACCACTGACTTTTCTCTTGGGCATACAATTTAATCGTTAACCGCAAGGTGTGTTGCATGCCCATCAAAAGATTTATATAAAAAACATACTGAAACGTTTCAACATGGAATTTTGCAAACCTGTTGCAACACCATGTCTACCAGGTCAACATTTAGCCAAGACCACAGTGCTTACCATGGAAGAAGAAAAGGAAATGAAGTGTGTTCCATATCGACAATTGGTTGGGTGCCTTTCGTATGTGGCACTAGCAACCCGTCCAGATATTGCATACGCTGTAAACGCAGTGGCAGTTCATTCTGCTAACCCAGGGCCTATGCTAACCCAGGGCCTAACCCAGGGCCTATGATGGCTGCGAAGAGAATCCTGAGATATCTTCGTGGAACCATCGATCGTAGACTGACTTTTCATCCAAGAACTGCACGACTTGAGATTTTTGCTGATGCCAGTCATGCCCCGAATGCGGACGATCGCAAATCTATTTCCGGCGTTTTGGTGTATTATGCTGGAACACCAGTCCTATGGAGGGCGACAAAACAGAAGAGTGTGTCGTTATCTACCATGGAGTCCGAATACCGGGCTTTATGCCTTGCGTCACGTGAAGCGTTCTGGAAATTGGGGTCTATGAAGATGGAGAAGCACCCACAGTAGTGCGTACAGACTCATTGAGCGCTATACAGCATGCCAGCTCACAAATAGAGCGCTCGAGGTCCAAGCATATTGAAATTGTGTACCATTTTGTGAGAGAGAAGATAACAGATGGAGATATTAAGCTCGAATACGTTCCAACGGAGCGCAACTGGGCGGACTTGTGCACAAAAGCCGTTACAACACAAGTGCATAATAATCTTTGTCTTGGTTTCTCTTTTTCTAATAGGTACTAGTGCTTTTCGTTAAAATACTGATGCGAAGATGCTCCTAATCACGCAGGGGCATGAAGAGTCCTGGGGTCTACGCCTTTATATGCCGGACTCATGATGATTTGGACATAAATCCACGTCATCAAGTTAGCTGGTTGCCGTAGTGATGTAACGTAAGCAACCCGCAAGAATAGTTCAGGTGTCGTTTAATGATGTTATATTGTTTAGAAATTGTAAACAAGGCTGAGCTGTTGTCAGCCTTCACTTCTTTCCAATCCTCCAAACCTTTCGGTTACCGTTTTTGTAAATATCCCCACTTCGCCATGTTAGTTTGATTTGTGAAATATAATCATGAACTTTAACCAGTCTTTGCCAGTGTGGTAATTTCTCCTCTACACGATCCATCTTTACGTCGAATATATTCCACTGCGCTTTACGTTTTCTGATCCAACACCTCCAAACAGTATAAAGCAAAGGATGATATCGCAAACATCTTCTGTAGTGGTAATGCAGAAGGATAATTACGTTGGATACTTAGTAAGAAGTTGGAAAACAACCAAGCATGCCTCCATCAGCCACGGAGATCTTGTAATTATGTTTTCTTTTTTATTTTAGTGTTTGGGTTTAGTCTCACAGCAAAAATGTTAGCAGTATTGAAAACAGGAACACTTGAGGAGGCTTTTACTGATTGGCTTGGAGCAATAGGCGGCCTATCTGTACGTATTTCAGGCATAACATTCTCATGCTACTTGGCAGTGGAAGTCTGGGAAATTAATTTAGGAGAGTTGATTTCGTCCGATTGCTTTTTGTGTCTAAGTTAGCAGGCTTCCTAGACGTTTGGAATATAGGATCGAGATCAGTGGTTGAGAAGTTGCACTTTGGATTTGGTATAAGAACTGGTGTGGAGGTGGCACAGTATCACGTGTTGGAGCATTCTCAGATATGAAATCAGCATATAACCCAAAAGTAATCTTGAGAATTAAGTCGTATAAATGTTTGTTGCCATTAGCAAGATTATTTTTATTATTCGTTTGTTTTCCGAGCTGGACAGAATAAAGGCGCGTTTACGCAGCGACCCGCCTTTGCATTTTCGCAGCTTGAACTCAATCGCGATGGCAAAGGTGACATTGCCATGGTAACAACGCAAAATCGATTAGCTAACTCCAACATCGTTTCAGTAAATACTTGCAGTCTTATCTTTGCCAATAATATAAAGAATTCCTCATGATGAAACAATTTTCCCAAACGCTTCTGAACTCACGTTATTTGCTGTTTTCATTGCGAGGCGGCAGACATAAAACTGCCGCCATGGTGGAATTTAAGGTGATTTCTAGCTTTTAGCTGCGAGAATGCAAAACGAGTGGTTGCGTAAACGTGCCCTAAGTAGAGAAAGCGTTTTTCTGCATGACATCGTGTGAGCAATTTCTGGTTAATAAAAAAACATGGTAGCGTTCTGATCAGCATTAACAAACAGACTGAATGTCAGGGTGTCTCTCGTCAACAAAGTTTGTATGAAATAGAGATTGAAATAGAAATAGAGATAGAGGGTGTCGGGAGCCGCCCCCCCCCCCCCAAACCCCAAAGAAGTTAAGCAACTATAGCGTCATAGCGTGATTTGAAAGCATTGAGTGAATGAGCGCAAACAACAGATTGAGGGAGGGAGTTCCAGGGTTGAACAACCCTTTCTGTGAAAAAGTGAAGGCGCAGTTTAGTCCGAGATACAGTGCCAAAAATACGGAGTGGGTGGCCACGAGTGAAGTTGACATTTGGAATGAGGGAAATAACAGGGTCCACATCAAGAAGATTCTGAATAAGTTGGTTGTCGTGTTGTAAACTTAGAGGAACCATGCCAGGAATTAAGTTGCATTCTTATATATTTAATTCATGTTACTATTTCTCTTATGTACAATACATATTTACAAGACGGAACATTTACATGTTACATGGCGGTTGCAAGCGGGCGAGTGGCCCAAGCCGACCAACGCTAGTTTTGATAGCATCACCAGAACCCACACTTCCGGTCGCACAGAATAAATGGCGCAACTCCTACACCACATACACTTTCTCCTTAAGCAAAAACTACGTTCGACATTAAACACAATTAATGAAAACTAAATAAACTGAAATGCTTAAAGAGAAGTCAACATTACTATACAATTCTAAACAACAAAATTCACATGTACAATAAATAAATCAAACTAACAAATTTTTACATTGCCCAGCTTGAAATTTACAAAAATGTACACATACACAATCTGGCAAAGGTAGCCTATTTACAAATTCGTACGTTTTACAGGTTTAATCAACCTTTTGGGACGAGACGTAACTAACGGAGTTGGAGTAGCTGAAGATGTAGGTGAACTACCAACTGACTCATTTCTAGCTAATGGTTCCGAAATTGCCGGTGGAGAATTTTCTTAAGTTTAAACTATTGACGAAGCATCAGCCTCTATTACTTCATAATCACCTGTTCCTCCTGAGCAATCTCAAGACTTGGTGCACTTGTAGGAATATGCACAATGCTCTCTGGTACGTGTGATGATAAACTGATACCCCCAGCATTCCCAACAAATAAATCGGAATCAACTTTACATCGCATAAGTAATTTCTATTTCGTCTGAAGACACGACCATCACACAACTGAACTAAATAACTGGAGTTATCCACTTTATTTAACATATTGTCCTTCAACCATCGTGGGCCACTGGCAAAATCTTTCACCCAAACTGATGCATTAGGCTGAAAATCAACCAATGTAGCACTAGGCTTACTCAACAGTTGTTCTGAATTCTGAATGTCAGATGCAGAATGGGGAAACAGTTTGTCAAACAATGTGGTAACCTTCCTGTTAAACATCAAGTATGAAGGACAATAACCAGTTACAGTGTGTGGTGTGTTTCACAATGGAACAAAAATCTGAGAATTTCACCTGGATTCTTTTGAATGTTAAGCTTCCTGTAAGCAGACTTAAATGTTTAAACTGCCCTCTCGATCAATCCATTGCTGGCAGGATGGTATGGAGCTGTAAGAATTCGAACAATGCCTAAACTCTTTTAGGATAAGCTTTGTATTTACCAGATATAAATTTAGATAAGTGTCGTTTCATGCAACCTAGAGTTGACTTTATGGGTTTTGTCATTGATTCGTCAGGGATTCATCCTTTTGAGTCAAAGTTACATGCTATTAAGAATAGAGTTGTAATTCCTGAGAAGGGCAGGAAAATTTTTTGAATTTACTTCACGAATGTCATACTGGAATTGACCGCATGAAAGCATTGTCTCGTAGTCAGAGGCGGACTGGTGGCTCAAGAGGCCAGTCGGGAAGGTGACGACTAGAGGCCACTTTTTTTCAAATTATTAAGGCAAAGCCAGGGAGTGCACTTGGCTGGGGTGGGGGGCAGACAGGTAAAATGTGTTGAATCACCCACCAGCTAAGGGGTCTGGGGGAGCGCTGTGAGCTCCCCCAGCAGGGTCCGGGGCAGAGCCCCGGAAGCTGACGGATTTGTAGGTATTCTACGGCCTTTCTTGGTTTCAAATGACCCGTATTGCCAGTGTTAGTAAGGGTCGACCTAGGATCCCTGTGTTAAACTTTCAACTTTGAGAGCTTATAACTCCGTCAAAATTGAAAAATTTTAAACCAAATTTGGAATCTAGCCTTGACTAGTCAAGGCCTGTCTACAGTCCGAAAATTGTGAAATTCAGTCCAGCCAAACCCAAGATACAGATAGGGGCCAAATAGACAACTTCTTGTTCTTGGTCTTGTTCTGGGGATGTACCTTTCGTCTGTCCTCTCTACAGGTCAAACTATTTGTCCTGTAAAGCTGGTTCTTAGCTCATCTTACAGGTATTGCTCCGTAGATGTGCCCTTTCCATAAGGCCTTTTCTAATTGGTCAAGTGGTTCAGGGGTTACGGAGCTCTAAACGACCAGATTGATTGTTTTACATTGTTTTAAACATTGTTATTATGCAACAATGCCATTTAGCAAACGCCAGCTGCAAGACATAGACTGAAGGTTAAAGGATTTGTTTCTATTGTTAACATTAGCGATAGCCAGGTTAGTAAGGCCATAGCTATTTACCGAGCTAAAGGCGGCGCAACAAAACAAACAACAAATTAATTATAAAGGTGTCACACATACTCAACCCATCATCCACCACCACACCTATTTATTACAATTCTCAAAGTCACACGGATTAATAAACAAAACCGTATCGTTAAAAGTTAATAGTAAGGGTCTAAAAGTCAAAACCTGCAAGGAACACGGACAAGCTTTGACTGTAAGGGTCTAGGTGTCAAATTTGGCCAGTAAGACGCTGCTAAGCACTAGACCCTTACTACCCGGTGATCATGTTAATGACTTAGTACAGAAAACTGGAAATTAGCCAACAGCGAAAATCATATACTAGAAATAACTTAGTTCTGTATGCCACCTTTATGCACTTACGTTAAATCGGAGTGGCATGACCCGGATTTAAACCAGCCACCCAGTTCGCCCCCAGATCACTTGCATAGCGCCTTAATCTCTCCGTTGCACTCCGATGAAACGTAAGTGCATAAAGGTGGCTTACTGAACTACGTTATTTCTAGTGTACGATTTTCGCTGTTGGCTAAGTTCAAATTTTCCTTAATATTATTTCCAGCGATTTATGTCTATTTATTAATGACTTAGTAACTTAGACAGAATGGGTGTACACGCTTATGCTTGTAGCAGGTTGTCGTGCTTGGAATCGCTGCCATGTTATCAAGACGGAAAAAAATGTCAACCTAAAGCAAAGTAGGAAACCCACACCCCCACTATCATTGGATCATCTCATGGGTCTTTATAGGACGATTTCAGACAGCTGTTCGTCAAAAACCGGGTAGTAAGGGTCTAATGCTTAGCAGCGACTTACTGGCCAAATTTGACACCTTAGACCCTTACAGTCAAAGCTTGTCCGTGTTCCTTACAGGTTTTGACTTTTAGACCCTTACTATTAACTTTTAACGATACGTTTTTGTTTATTAATTAGACATTGCTTAGGGTGCCACAAAAATAAAAGACAATAAATGAACAGTAGGCTAAGAGCTTCTTTTTTTTAATCCCTTCCCATGCCCTAAATTTACTTTTGGTGGCTTTAGAAGAATGCTGGATCCCAAGTGATTTAATCCTAGTGATTAAAAGGTCCTAGTTTTGGTTCAGTGTTAGGTGTTATCACACTACAGGTAGCATGATTTGGTGTTTCGTCGGGTGGGACTTTTCAACATCAGTGTTTGATGCAAATAACAAAGGGGCGGGGGGGGGGAATTGTCGAGTGTTTTTTTTTAATTTTTTTGATAAATTTCTGTTTTAGTTTACAGCTACATTTTTTCGAACAATTAATTGAATTTTTGCGAGTTAATACGGAGGGGGCCACCGGCCCTTGTTCTTCAGTTTCTTCGGCGCCTTCCTTGGATCTGCCCTCGACAATAATTTAATCCGAATTTCCGCATTTTTAAGCATGGTAATAGGACCTAAACCTAGTTAACGAAACGAATTTTGCTAGTAGTAAAAGAAAGAAAGAAAGAAAATGAAAATTTAAGCCCTTCAGCGAAAATGGTCATGGTATCAAGGTGATAGGCCAGGCTTTAGTATTTGTTAGAATTCGGTCATGTGGGTCATGGTATTTTTGCTGAGATGCTTTACTTCTCATTTTATGTAGCTGTGGGTAACACACATAACGATAATCCGATACAGATCATTCTCAATGGGCTTGCACTGCAACTTACAACAGTAAGTTGTAGAAAAAATTCAGGGCTTACCTTCCTAAGCTTAGACAGTCTGTCAGTCATATAGCTATTTGCTATTAGTTTTAGTTTCACCACCAAAATCAAGGTTTTTTTGACCGCGTGCAGAATGGACTTTAACCAAATTGTTTCTAACCGAGATGGCTTTCCAACCCTCCTGACTTTCGTTATTTATAACCAATGTTGATGGTTTTCGTCGTTTTAAAGCAAATTGAAGATTTCTCATCGGTTCGCTCATTTCGGTGACAGAATAAACGTCAACTTCACTTTATCTTTCTCTTATAACCTCCATGGCTAATAGTAACCGAATTATCCGTGTGTTAATGTCCTGTCAGCTAATGAAATCACTCCAGACAGACTTCGTACGTACATTTTGTAACTTCATGAAGAGCGGTCTCCGCACAATACGCAGGCGCAGCTGCTGTTTCATTCATTCA
This sequence comes from Lithobius niger, assembly GCA_023313725.1. Classification (NCBI taxonomy): domain Eukaryota; kingdom Metazoa; phylum Arthropoda; class Chilopoda; order Lithobiomorpha; family Lithobiidae; genus Lithobius; species Lithobius niger. The sequence continues at coordinate 74,259 of JAHWFP010204949.1, read as the reverse complement.
ATAATCGTGATGACGCGAGAAACCGCAACTAGTAAACTGCGGCCTTATGTGGTTGAAACTCGAAATTTCGAAGTCGTACTTGCAGGACAAAGGAAGCTTTTACACAACCAACGTTGCTTGCAAACTGAGAAGAATTAATATAGTAAGTACAGCCGAAAGGTGTGCAACTTAGCAAGAATAAATACAGAGTAACCGTGTATTATAAAAAAAAAATTATATATACAGGGTGTAACAAAAGGTCGTGTCCAAACTTAGGTGACTAATTCCTTAGGTCAAACTAAGAATATAATTCATATAAACATTTGGACAAAAACGTCTTATTCTTTGGTTATCGCATGAATTAAGAACCCAAATTCCAGCTCAGCCTCCCCACCTCCGCCCACACTCTAGCTATTGCAAAAACAAAACCACCGTTGGAATTTTCGAACATGTCCGAAACTCATTGGCTCGACGGTGTCAAACCTGCATTAATGTTCAGGGAAGAAACTTTGAACAATTACTGTAACTGCTATCCCCCCAACCACACACAGGAACCTGGTGTCTATGGGAAACAATAACATTTTTATATTTATTTTTTATTTTTACGAACCACTCCAGCACTTCATGGAATTAACGTCGTCTGCAGGGCATTTGCAAACCTGCTTTACCGCCCAGGAAAGGATTTTTGACGAATTATTGTGAACCATCTCGCATTGCTGACAAGGACTCGTCACAATATCACCGAACGTACAATAGCTGGACTATTAAATCGACGCAAACCTCCAACACTGTAGTACGAGATGGACAATAGATTCCGACAGCACTAGACCAATAATCCAGCTGCTGCACGTTTGTGCAGTGTTAAGTTTGAACTTTCTATGACTCGTGGGAACCACCTCAAGTTATCACTCCCCCGTTTCAAAACAAATCTTAGGAAGTCCTTCTTTGCCATTCGAATCATCCCAGTGTGGAACTTACCCAGTGATGAAATTGTCTCGTCCCCATCGCTTCCATCGTTTCAACATAAATTAACAAAACTAAACCTTATTGGCTTCTTACATCGTCCTGAACACGCACCTCTAGTTTCGCAAACCTTTTCCTGCTGTGTTTCTGTGCTGTGTTTTTGTGTTTCTGTGCTTCTGTGTTTCTGTGCTTCTGTGTTTCTGTGCTTCTGTGTTTCTGTGTTTCTGTGCTGTGTTTCTGTGCTGTGTTTCTTTTTAGGATTGTTATAAGTGGCCTCTATTGAGCCCTTGCATCTCCTTTTTACTTTTATTTGAGTGAATAGATTGCTTTTATTATTATTATTATTATTATAAGTGATTCCCTTTGACCCAGTAGTACTGTTATCGGCCTTTTCTAATTTCACAATGATTTCTTATTTTAGTTTCGACCTGTGCAGAACTGATGTTCGCGTTTAATATTTCGCGTTATTAAAACCTCTATGGTATTATTATTAACACCGACTAACGAAGTTTTCGAACAATTGTTGCTTCCCCTCCAGGACAAATTGTTTTGCAATAGAGATATTTTTCCTTTAGTCTGATTTTTATTCTTAACAGTTTGTTCTCTACCTTCAGTTCATTGTTTTCATTCACTACCATCCTATTCTGATTTGTTTTTGCAATAGCCAGAGTGTGGGCGGAGGTGGGGAGGCTGAGCTGGAATTTGGGTTCTTAATTCATGCGATAACCAAAGAACAAGACCAAATGTTTTTGGCCAAATGTTTATATGAATTATATTCTTAGTTTGACCTAAGGAATTAGTCACCTAAGTTTGGACACGACCTTTTGTTACACCCTGTATATATATATATTAAAAATAATACACTGAGCTTCCTTTTTAACTTTTTATTTCCGCTCAGAGGCCACTAAGGCGAGAGGCCAGTCGGGAATTCCCGACCCCCCGACCTTGCCAGTCCGCCTCTGCTCGTAGTTATTTTTGGTGGCCAGGTTTAGACAAGGACCTGGAGATTCTTGTTAATTGTTTTCCTTATGTCAGTCAAATTCTCCAGCACCTGAAGTTTCCACACAATGGCCTGCTGCTAGTTCTCCTTGGAGTCGTTTGCATGTAGATTTTGCAGGGCCTTTGCATGGTAAACACTACTTTTTTGTTGGTAGACAGCTATTCTAAATGGCTGGAGGTAACTCAGGTAAAAGCAATGACATCTGAGTTTGTTATTAATGAGTTAAGGAAGGTTATTGCAATTCATGGGCTTCCTCATATCGTGGTTTCGGACAATGGTCCGGCATTATATCTGGTGAATACAAAGCTATTCTTAAGAGTTTAGGTATTGTTCAAATTCTTACAGCACCATACCATCCTGCCAGAAATGGATTGGTCGAGAGGGTAGTTTACGAAGGACAAGGTCACGAAGGACAAACGTCCAGCAAGTTCAATTTCTAACAAGAACAGTGAAATTGTGTGCTTTAGGTGTTCTGGTCCACACAAAGCAAATGTTTGCAAATTTAAAGATGCCAAGTGTCACTCCTGTTCAAAAGTTGGGCATATTTCTAAGGCCTGTAGGGGTAAGAAAAGGTTCAGTTCTGCTTCTTCAGGCAAGCCTTTTGATGGTAGACATGTTGTTGATATACAAAATGAAATGGAAACTGGTCAGTACAACATGTTTACAATTCAAGGTGATACAAATCTTGTGTATGTCTCAGTTTGTGTGAATGATGTACCAACTACCATGCAACATAACACAGATGCAGGTGTAGCACTTATTGGTGAGTCTAAATTTAATGCCTTGTTTGTGAATGCCACTTAAACCTTCAGTGTTGCCAACGGGAATTGTTTTGCGTACATACAAGCAGGATGTAATTCCACTGCGTGGTGTTGCAATGGTTGATGTCAAGTATGAAAACGTGGTTAAAACCCTACTGCTGTGGTTCTAGGACTAAACACCGCAGGACAAAACATCGCCAGACTAAACATTGTGGACGAAACATCGCGAGGACAAAACATCGCTAGAACAAAATATAGCAAGGACAAAACATAGCATGGGCTGAAATCGTTCAAGAAACGTTTGTTATTCAACACTTTTTAAACACTTTTCTTATTTGTTGTTTTTCTTGTACTATTCTTATACTTTTCTTGTTTTCCACGAGTTCTTAATCATGCTTTGTTTGATTTTGGAAACCCTGTTTTTAAGAAAACGTTTAGCTTTTTTCCTTGTGGTGTGAGGTGAGGTTCAGTAGCACGCGCGAGTTAAATGACGAGATTAAGTACAATGATTCACACAAAAAATTAAAAAAATTGAGAAAGTATAATTAAAAATCAGTTAAAAGTTAAACGGCTATATAAAAAAGATGAAGTCTGTAAATTAGGTAACTTGAAGAGTAAAATTGTGTAAAAGTCCGCACAACACCTTGTCGAACTAACCGAAATCCAGACCTTTGCTCTCCCCCTCCTCCCCACCTCTTATCCATTACTATTATCCATACCATTATTCATTACCCCTCATCCATATCCATTAACAGGATCGGCCTATTACTAGGTTATGGAGCCTTGTAATAGACCGATCCATTACTAGACTTTCAATCTCCCCCTCCCCCATTTTTTAATAGCCGATCCACTGCTGAGTTGAGGTGAGTTTATTTAAGTACAGTTTAAAAGGAAATATGATCCATTACTAGGCTTTCATCCCCATTTTCCCCCTCCCCCCATTGAAATAGCCGATCCGTTACTGAGGTTGAGTTTAATAGTTTATTTCAGGTCAGTTTACATGGAAATATTCGAAGACGAACTTCACCTCTCACTACAAGAGAAAGCTAACTTTTTTTTTTTAAACAGGAATAAAAAACTGCGCTTAATGTGAAAAACAGAGTTTCCAAAATCAAACAAAGCACGATTAAGAGCTCATGCAAAACAAGAAAAGTACAAGTACAAGAAAACAACAAATAAGATAAATGTTTAAAAAGTGTTGAAGAACAAATGTTTTTTGTACGATTTCAGCCCATGCCATGTTTTGTCCTTGCGATGTTTTGTCCTAGCAATGTTTTGTCCTAGCAATGTTTTGTCCTCGCTATGTTTCGTCTGCGATGTTTAGTCCGGCTATGTTTTGTCCTGCGATGTTTAGTCCGGTCACCAATGCTGTATGTTGCAGTCAGGGGTGGTCCAGCACTTTTTGGTAGAAATTGGATAAATGCTTTTTCAAATGATTCCATTAGTGTTGATAACCTTGATGCTAAGGTGGGCTCTAGCCTGCAGGGTTTACTCAAGAAATATGAACGGTTTTTTAGACCTGGGTATGGTAGATTAAAAGGCGTTGCTGTTGATTTCATTGTTGAAAGGGAGGTTAATCCCGTTTTCTTCCGGCCCAGGCCAGTTCCTTTTGCCTTAAAACAGAAAGTTAGAGATGAATTGGATAGGTTAGAAAAGGAAGGAGTCTTAACACCCGTTCGTACGTCTTCTTGGGCATCAGCAATTGTTGTAGTGGATAAAATTGATGGTGGCATTAGGATATGTAGGGGTTATAAGGTGTCAATTAACAAGGTCATTACCCCTGATAAATTTCCTCTTCCCTCTGTGGAAGAATTGTTTAGTAAGTTTGGTGGGTGGACACAAGTTTAATAAAATTGACTTACGTCATGCTTACAGGCAGGTTGGTTTGAGTGAAGGTGCTAAAAAGCTCACTACTATAACACACCTAAAGGATTGTATGTGTCTAATACCATGCCAGAGGGTATTTCAAAGGGAAATGGAATGACAATCCAATGGGCTCCTCCCACGTGGGTTCAGTTCCCATCCTCGTCGTCAAAATTGTCGTGTTGTAAACTTGGAACCATGCCAGGAATTAAGTTGCTTCTTATATATTTAATTCATTGTTACTATTTCTCTTATGTACATATTTACAAGACGGGATAATTACATGTTACATGGAGGTTGCAAGCGGGCGAGTGCCCCAAGCCGACCAATGCTAGTTTCGATAGGATGACCGGAACCCACACTTCCGGTCGCACAGACTAAACGGCACAACTTCAATACACCACATTGGTAGGTAAGTATCATGTCGCCACGATGAAAACGATCATGAATGGAGGAAAGCCCAAGTTTACGTAGGCGATCGGAAGAAGGTAAGGAACGAATAGTGTGACACCATTTGGTAAGGCAATGTTGGCAATTTTCGAGACGATTAAGTGAGTAAAGATTGTAGGGACGACAAATTTAAGAGCGGTAACTAAAGACTGGGAGGAGAAAGGTTTTATATAAAATAGCAAACAGGGAGGGTGTAAGGTTAAAGAAACGTTTCAATACAAAATGGGTTTTACGAAAGGCTTTGGAGATGACATTTTCAGTGTGAAGATTGAAATTTAGAGCATTTTCAATAAGGGTCCCAGGATGATTAGTAACAGGAGTGATAGGTTTGCCAGAAAGATGTTAAGGAAAGTGAGGATAATTATTCCCAAGGTAAAGGACGTGACATTTATCAGTATGAAAAAGAAGGGAATTAGTAGAGGCCCGTGCGCAACACGTTGGATGTCTTCTTGAGTAATTTGCAGGAAACAGAGTCAGAGAAGATTTTTGGGTCATGACCATAGCAGGCATTAGGAAACGAATAACAGAGTCAGAGATGAAAATATTGAAGAGGAGGGGACCAAGAACGGAGCCTTGAGGAACACCAGAGGTAACGTGAAGCCAAGAAGCGGAGGAACCACGAAGGACGACCCGTTGCCACCTAAGGAGTAGGTAGGAGTTAAGCCAGGAAATAATGCCAGGAGAAAAACCGAAAGTAGTAAGTTTGGACAAAAGCTTAGCATGTGAGACAGTATCGAAAGCTTTACTGTTATCAAAGAAAACAAGGTCACATGGTAGACCAACGTCAATAAGTTTGGTAATGGGATCATACGTAGAAAGAAGATTGGTGAGGCAAGAACGTTGAGGAAGGAAACCATTTTGGGTGGCCGGAAGAATATTGAGTTGACAACATTCATCAAAAAGATCAGAGTATTTTAACCGTTCAAGGATTTTTGAAATGGACGAGAGGAGACTGGAAGGGGATCCCGATTTATGAATTGGAGAGATATGAGCATCCTTCCAGCATGAAGGAAAGGTACTAGAAAGGATGGAATTGGAGAAAATGTGAAACAAGGGGATGGAAAGAGAACTGGCACAATTACAAAGAAAAATAAGAGGAATGTTCTCAGGAACTGAAGAAAGGTCTTCCTTAAGGGATAGAAGAGAGGAAAGAACATCGGTCACACTGATATGAACGACCCAGCTGCAGGTGGAATAGGATTGCGTGAAGATGCAGGAAGGAAAGATGTGAGGAAAAAATAATTTAGCTTGCAACCAATGGTAACATCATCAAGGGAGAAAGTATTGTCATTATTTCTGATACAGCTTAAAGGAACAGTTTTCTTATCATTCTTGAGGTAAGAAAACAGTAATTTGGGGTTGCTTTGGAACGTTGAATAAGGTTGTTTTCAAACGAAGTTTTAGCAAGTTTGATTTGCATGATAGCATTTCTCTAGCAGCGAGGAAGTTTGCCATGTTAAATGGAGACGGAAAGGAACGAAGCAAACGATATAAACGCTTTCTTTTTGTTTATTGAAGCACGAAGTTCAGGTGTGGACCAGGATGGGCGGGAGGAAGGCGGCTTCTTCCACAGGAATGAAACGGGGGATAATGGCTTGAAGGAAGGTGGTAAGTATTTCAACCTGTGAGTCAACATGAAGATCGACAAGTTCGGTAGACCAATCAATGCAGGAAATATTGTGTCTTTGAATACTTTGTGTATAGCCAAAGTATTCAAAGGCAGCATGGAATTAATTAGCAAGTTTGCAGATAGACGACTCAAGTGCACTGTATTTGCTTACAGTTTCACCCACGATACGGATAAATGCAAAGAGGTAGCAACATCATCATCACAATGTAAACAAAATCATCTGATGCTAGATTAAGTTTCAATGGCAACGGCTTCGGCCACTTCACTTGGTAAGTTAATACAGTCAGCCCGAAAAAGCCGAAGCACAGGTGACATTTGTTACATGATCACTGTTTAAGATGCAGGTATTGCGTTGTTTTCAATATACTCCCGGCCCCTTCAAATACTGCCGTAAAAAATTTTTATCCAGAGAATTTTGTATTTGATTTGTGTTCTTAGATCATAACAGACGTACTTTAGCATGGGTTCACATTTTTGATCCGGGCCGAAGTTTTCTGAACGCTATTTTCCAAATTGGCAGACCAGCTTTATACTTTGAATTATGTAGTTTTCTGTATGTCGTTCGGTAATTTCCATTACCTATAAGTTTAAGCATTTCTTTCCAGAATGCTGCCATTCCCTATTAGTTTTTAGGCTGATCAGTTCCATCGAGCTGTGTAACCTAAGTGCACATGTGCGAGCATACTTCTAAAATAACGTATGGGTGTAGCTAGTTACCATCTTTATTCCTCTAGCACTCTACGGTGTGGACACGCCTTCATTTTTCCTGAATTCTCATCCTTCGTTTTCAGATCCTTTGTCTTCGACGCCTTCGCAAGCAAACACCTCCTTCGCATCAATAGCAAGACCCAAAGGCACACCGAAAGACCCCTCATACAGGCAGCCCTATCCTTCGCCGGCCAGCTCTTCAGCTGAAAACTTTGATGTTATTGTCGGCCCGTCGCTTTCACCCACAGCATCGCCTCACGGCTCATTGTCACCTTCGGAATCACCAACTTCCACCTATCCTCTGCCGGACCTTCCAATGACGGCCTCTGCTTCTTCGCATTCGTTGTGACCAGCTCGTGAAAAGGTTGTTTGCCATCCACAAAGAACAAGACAACGAAGGACAGTTCAAAGCTTCGCCATTCTCTAGCTGCTCTCGTAGTCTGCCTTAGGCTCTTCCTTCGCCACCTGTCCACCAGCCTCTGGCATCCTTACAAGTTCACGCATTAATGGATAGAGAGCCATCCACAATTTTAAATGCAAGTAACGACCCGGCGTTCCACCAGTGTCATCACCCGACAAATCATACACACTGGTTGAATCGCATCTTCCGTCGGCCGATTCTTCTCCCAAACGATAGGGGTCGGACGAATAAGGAAAAAACATTTTCGAATATTAGCTAAATAAATATTCGAATATTCGTTCCACATTTTTTAACCTTTTTCCGGCTAGACCACCTCCTTCACAAAAATAATTCGTTTTTTATTAAATACCTAAGTTTTATTTAGTCTAATGGCAATGCAAGGCATACGTATATAACCCAAAAAATAAATAAATCTCCTTGGCTTGGAAACTAGGAAGGCATACATAACACAAGCCCCTCCCCCCTCAAAAAAATAGTGATGACTTCTCAATTGCAGTAAGGAATGAATGTAATCCACCAAGGTGTCTCTCCTTTTTATGTATGATATTGAAATTGATGTCATCTATCAGCTGGTTACCATGGCCCTGGTTGTCTTCCCCATTATTTAGTTTGTTAATGTTTTAGGGAGAACTGCTGTGCACTACCATAATCTCAACGCCGACCCTTGCCCCCACTCTTCATTTGCAAGTGACAATCCAAACGCACGGATTGTCAATTAGATTGGTTGGGAGGGAAGGGGAAGAGAAGGAAGCATAGTGTGGACTTGATGGGATTCTAGAAGCCCGCAGAAAAACTTAAAAAATTTATTTTGCGAATATTCGAATGGAATATATCATATTCGAATATGCTCTTAGCATATTAGAATATTCGTTCGACCCCTAGGAAGCGACGCCAATCCTCTCTTTCAACTGCATCTTAACGACACCGCAGCTAGTTATATTCTAAAGGTTGCTCCGAGTCTTCTGCCTACAACCCCGTCTTTTGTTGGCCGTCAATTCCTCCTTCACACAATGACTGCCATAGGCAAGGAGCATTGTCCACCTATCAGCAGCATCATCCATCCGCCACCGAGACCGATAACAACTTGGACACGGCTTCTGCACTGAGTACAACTTATCGCAGCTCAGATATTTCGTCATCCCAATCAACCAACAATCAGGACTACGATGGTGACGTCCGTCAAGCCTATTTCGCTGACAGTTGCAACAGTGATCAAGACTTTCCACTTTCTGAGCTTCTAAAGACCGTCGAAGACGCTGTCCCAGATTTCTTTCTTCACAAGCCTTTGTCGATTGACTCTGAACTTTCTAAAAAGTTTTAGCTTCCAGATTCGGCTTTGGTCTATGGGAGAGAAACCACAAGCGCCTTGCCGTCTTAGGCCAACTCACCACACTTTTCACCATATTTTTATGCAACGGAGGCCTTCTACTCCATTGGTGAGGCATTAGAGTTAGACAAGGATCCCCATCCGCCACCCCTGCCATGGAACTTGGTTGTTTCGTACGTACGGTCATGGCTCTGCCAACCCAAGACATTTTGAAACCTATCCTCAATCTGAATTCTTAACGTCTGAAGCAAAATTGGAGTATGGGACTGCTTTTCAAATCTCGAAAAGGATCGAGGTTCCCTCCGCCGTTTTCAAGGACAATGACAAGATCCTTCGCCTCGGCCTGTGTGTTGCCTCCCAGGCTGATGTACTCAACACTGCCATCAACACCTTATGTGAGAAGCTTTCCATTGAGTCAAACAAGCCGTCGTGAAGCTCAACGTCATTACTTCCTGATCAAACAGCTGTTTCAAAAAACATCCTTCGCCACTTTCCACTGAATTAACTGGCTAACGAAGGCCCTTTTCAATTCAACAATTCTCACCCGTGTTGTTTCATTGAATTCTGCATCGAATCTAAATAACTCCACAAGACATGAGCTACAGAACCATCCAATACATGAATCCGACACCCTCTATCGAGAGCTCATTTCTACATTAGGCCTACACCGCGACGTCTCACGAATGCTGAAAGAAAACAAACAAAAAGCAGGAATCCAAGTCCAAAACCCAAACCATCAAACCAATAAGGATTACTGACTAAGGCAAAGAAAAGCCGATTAGAACAACTACTACCCTGACGGACAACTACCAACAACTACCCTTGTTCACAGCCGGTCCTTTCGTCCCTGCCAGTACGAGGCCGCCTTCAACAATTCTTACCGTTTGGAAACAGCTAACCTCCAATCAAACAGTACTCAACATCGTCAGCCATGGTTTTCGCCCCACCTTTCTTTCCAAACCAGTCATAATTTCTCCACCCCAAATGGGAATTCGCACTGTCGGCTTCACCCTGTCTTTTGTCCCAAATTTAAGAACTCTTGTTAAAAGGTGCCATCGCAAAATCCCAGATCCGCTCCACCTAGGTTTCTACAGCCCAATCTTCCTTCGCCCAATGAAATCTTGCGGTAAATAACTATCTTCAATCTAAAAATGGAAAATTCTCACTTCGAGAGAGAAACACTCGTCACCATTCCCCAATTCGTCGAGCCAGACGACTGGACAGTCTCGATAGATTTAGAAAATGCTGAACTTGCACAAATCCGTTTACCACCTATTTCGTTTCATGTGCGACAACACAGCCTACGAATTCCAATGCCTCCCTTTCGGCCTCAACGTGGCACCAAGAATATTCATACTCATACTAAAACCCGTCCTTGCCCATCTTCATCAAAACCAAATTCCAGCAAGTACTTATTTGGACGATTGGCTTCTCAATGACCAAAACCCAAACCACTTGTTCACAGCCGTATTGTGGCATTAAATTTACTCAACAATCTCGGGTTTGGCATAAAAATAAAAAAAAATTAAGATTCACACCAGCTCAGAAGTTCATGTTCCTCGGAGAGTCATTCAACCTCGCCTGCAACCATTATGCCTTCACCATATAGAATACGAGACATTATTACAAAAGCATGATCCTTTCGTCAAAAACCAGACCACACGCTCACGGAATTCAACTCACTCAAAGGAAAAATTAAATCCACGACCAATCTTGTCCCTTAACGGCTGGTGAATGATCAGGCCACTTTACCACTTCCATATTGATACGTGGAGAAAGCAACATCATCCGAGAAACCTCTCACATCTCACCAACAAAAACTTCCTGTTCGAAACTCTCCTTTGGTGGTTAGATGTCCGGACCCTCTCACAAACGGTTCTTCTCCACGAACCTTTACCAGATCTCCATCTTCTCACAAATGCTTCCCTGGAAGGTTCGGGAGTTTACATTGCTCACCGTGAAGCATCAGGCAAATGGACACTGACCGACCAGGATCATATAAACGTCTTGGGACTGAAAGCCATTCTCAATACTCTAAAACAGTTTCATCACCTTACCACGGGGAAAATCGTCATCACCTCGGCAAACTTCCAATTGTGCTCTCATCGAAAAACCAGGATTTTTACATTGCACATTTTGGGCAATCGCAACATAATAGCAGACTCCCTCTCTTGCCACATCATCAGGAGAGTGGAGAAATACAGTTGCAAATCTCTCTTCAACATATGGGGCACACCGATATTGAACCTTTTCGCCATGAGGCACAATGCCAAAATTCACCACCTGTTCGGGGGGCTGCTTCGATAGCATCAAGAACTGCTATATATAATAGTATGGTCCTCATCTGTAGATGTGTGCGGACGCCCGCAATCTCTCCAATCATCATAAACAGCGCTTGTTTTCTTGAATTTCTTCAACATATTGGATATCATGGCCAAGCGTCTAATGGGTCTGTCCCGGTGCAGGATATGGAATTGGTCTGCAACCTGTTGAAGGGTATGGCATTGCTCCATCTCATGCCACAAAGCAACTCAGTCCGACCCTGAATAGTGTACACGGCAAGCATTATACTGGCAAACTTCCCAACAACTGTAAACTGGATACTGTAAACTGAACGAATTTACCGAACAGATTTATCAAATTACTAGGAACGAATGTTAGTGGAAGAAAGTAAAGTGGAATAAAATTACTGGCGTATTAACCAGTCACCTCCGATCAGGTTCTTTATTACTCTTCCTTAGTCGGACTGACTTTTGTTTCAGTCAAAACTTTTGGCCTAATGTGTACTCCCATCCCAACTCAACAAACTTTATAGGCCTATACACTTCACAGAGGCTTACACACTTCATAGGCCTACACACTTTATAGGCCATTACGCTTTATAGGCCTACCCTTTTTTTAGTACTTTTCCTACTACCCTGTATACATTGCCTGTACCCATCCTACTTTCCTTTTGAGTCACCACCTTGACATATAGAGTGGGAAAAAAGATGGCAACTAGCTACGCCTTGGCTTTTTTATAGGAATGTGCTCGTGCATGTGCATTTGGTTACAGCTGGACGGAACTGATCAACCTAAAAACCTCTAGGGAATGACAGCATTCTGGAAAGTAATGCTAAACTTACAGGCAATGTACTCTCCGCTTAAGCAATAGAAACAAAATTCAGCCGCCCAGCACGAGGACCCGGTAATTTCATGTTTTTTTGAATTAAAGTTTTCATTGTATGGACCTTATCACAATTTATGATTTCTTAATTACGTACTATTGGATACTTTCATTGTTAATCGGCCTTCAGACGTTTTTTCCCTGTGCAACCAATGAAAAAGTGGCATCCAACTCTCGAAAACCACTATCTCGAAATGCACAATTTGAAACTCCCAATTTCAAAATTCCCAATCTCGAAAATCCAAATGCTTTAAAATCGAGAATCTTGAGCCCTCCCCTCCACCAAAAAAAAAACCCACTTAGTTTAATTTTCAAAAAAGATTAAAAATTGAATTAGGCTTGGTCAGCTAATTTTTTGATACTATCATTTCGATTTAGCTATTATTTAAATTCAGGGTTTTATATTTCAAGATTTTGAATACTGTAAATTTAGGTTTTAAAGATTTCTGATTTCGAGATTTGCAGATCGATACTGTCTTTCGAGATGCTAGTTTTTAAGAATGTTTAGGCTTACATCATTCCACGTGGGTTTCTTGTGGAGTGTGGATTAGTCACTTCTGCTTAGTTCCCTTCTTGTAAATAATACAGAATAATAATCTCAATTTAACATTTTGGAGCTTAAACTTTTGGACAATTTTAAATAAAAGTTTGCTTACTAGCAATGGCTGCATCGATGCGACAGGCAGAGCGAAAAACCATCTTCCATTTGCCATCTGGGGCGCAAAGGTACGTCAGTAGCACTGTCGAGAAATATGCAGGTCCACACATATACATAGCCACAGCTCCAACTGTAGTATCATTATCCCACAGCAAATGGATACCCGGAGTTGGTTCTGGAGGTGCGGCAATGCAATCTGAAAACATGTGGGAAAAGTATTATATACTTACCAACACTCTATAAAACAAGATGATCCAGGTAACGCGATAACATTATTTTGTACGGATTTTCTTTCAATTTTTAACTAGAAAATTGTCTATGAATGTTGGGCAAAGTCAGACGTTTGTACGAAAATGAAGTGAAGGGGAGGTTAAAAGATGCAAAATAGGCTAATAAAATTCTAATTGGATACAAAACCTATAATTCAGCAATAAAAAGTTTCCAAGAAGTTAAAGATCCAAAAGAAATAAGTAGACTACAAAAGGTTCAAATAGGACAATAAACTTCTATTTGGAAATAAAACTTACGATTCTGTCTCCAAGTTAATAAAAAAAATTATGCTAAACAATTACAAGAATACCACGTTGCAATACAAAATTTCTATGAAGTTACAGATGAGAAAGATACACTAAAATGGTTTAAAACAGTTTAATAAAAATTCTGCTTAAAGTAAAATCTGCAATTCTGCCGTTAGTAGGGTTTACATTTATTTCCAGCTGGGTTTTTAAGTGCCCAGTTGGATTTTTTTCAGAAAAGTGGAAAAGTAGTTTTGTGGTTCGTATAATAAGAAAATTTTAGGTGCCATTTTCATTTTCACGTTTTCATGGTTACTTTCAAGATGGTGCCCAATATGGCTACCACAAGTATATTTTTGTTTTTCATCGATATCATTGAACAATATGATTATGTACACGTTTTAGGGCCAAGAAACATGAATTTAAATTCAAATTGTTTGTTAGGTACCTATTCTATTTATAATACCTGATGAATTTAATTTTTCACCTTTTCTGCACTGCGTAACATTTCAGGTGGTGAAGACCTGTGCAAAAAAACAAGACTTGAAAATCTTCCGAAAACTACGAGAATGTGTCACTAAACGAGTTGAATTTGGTGAATTAAATTATGCTCACTTATGTGAGTTGGAAAAAACTGCCATAAGGTGAATATCATCCGTTGACTCACCATAGTTCATGCTACAAAGCCATAGTTTGTGCACAAAAATTGAAATGTGCTGAAGAAAGATTTTATGCTTCACCAGCAATCCCTCCTAAGGTCGACCATTGACTTCATCAACTCTTGGCAGTAATGGAACTGTTAGTAAAATTAAGAGAAATATTCCAACTTTAAAAATGAAGAAATGTGTTTGTAACTGTAAAGCACCTGAAGAAGGTGAATTATTGTTTGTATCTACAGAGAGTGGGGGGGGGGGGGGATTTAAGTTTATAAAAAGAGAATACAAAAAATTATTAAATGAGAGTAACATTGCCAAACTTCAATGAGCTACTAGACTGTACAGCATCAGATATAGCATATAATCCTGACTGTCTAAGAAATGAAGTGCGAAAATGTTTTGCATTATTCAAGGAACTAAAGTAACTATTAAGTGTTTCCTACTTTCTGGATAAATTGTAAGCGTGAATGCTGTAAATGAGCAATACAATATATTACTATCAGAAAACTGAGAAAATCCGGGATCATGAGTATACAAGAACCATTTGAAATAAAGTCTTAATATTCCAGAAGTAGAGGTTGTGAAACAAATTTATCAAAGTGAACAAATTTTGACCAAAAAAACCTTTCAAACATCAGTAACAAATCTTCGTGAGTCATCACCAATTAAAAGATAATGATGATATTAGACGCCTATTCAAAGCAGCCAGCATTACTAGGGAGGAACTTCTCTGATAAATGGAGATTTGACGGAGAAGGCAACATCATAAACTACAAACCCCTAATTAAGACAAATATCTTTATTAAGTGGGCCATTGCTGGTGCAGAAAAAAGGAAATTACCAGAAAGCAGAAGTAATGATGTAGATCGATTCTCAAGTCTTCTCGCTGAGCTACTGAGCAACTTCCTTAATACCTGACAAATATCATATCAACCCAAGTTTGTTGCAACTTTTCCAAATGATACACAGTTTGATTATCACTAGCAGTTCACAAAAGATTAGAAATAAAGGTTTGACTGATTTACTATTGAATACTATTGAAATTGAACAAGTGTCGCATCTGCTGTCTAAGATCGAGTAAAGGAAACTGAGGGATCTTATATTAAAAAAAAAAAAAATTAGTAAGTAACATTTGCAATAAATAATATCGATTTTTAGGAAAATACATCAGATGACCAAGGAACTTTCCATGGTGCCTTATTAGTATTAGAATGTCTGTTAGTAACTTTCTACTGAGCTGTGTAGAACTGAAGGTAGAGAAATTAATTTTTTTTTCAGTTTTATTGTTGTAGTTTCGACAAGCCTCAATGGGCGCCTTGTTGAAACTTGAATTCATTGCTACGACCTCTGCTATAACATGTGTAGCTCTCTACAATATTCTGATAACCGCTTGTAGATGATATTTTTTTACAAGAATAGGCATATTCAGTAAATTGGGAGAGAATTACATGTCGAATGCCTAGAAATATGCTTTGTCATAATTTTTTTCCACATTAAGTCCTAGTAAAATAGTAATTTTTTTCTAGACTTTTGCTTTAAATAAGTTTTTAAAAGACTTCTTTTCAAGTCCAAGAGACTACTCTACTTTTGTCGGACTTGCAAAAAAGTTTAGATTTTATTCCTCCCTTTTGTGCGAATTTCGACGATAACGTTTTTATGGGCCTCCTTTTATATTGCTTTTTCCTTAAGGAAAAATAGGTGTTACTATCAAATTACTTTATAAGAAGTGTGTCTTCCCAAACTACGTTTGGTACTAATGCCAAAACGTAAATATCAATACCAAATTTAAGTCAAGGGAGGGTTAAGTTTGTAATTCCACTCTTTCTCTGCCAACAGTCAATATTAGTACCAACTTTCACCAGTAATTGCCGCAGTGTCGTCGTCGTAAATGAAACCAATAGCAAGGCATTTAGCTGACGCAGGTGCCAAACGTTATGTCACTGAGCATCATCACGGAGATCGAACTTAGTTAACGTCACGAAGATAAAATGATCGCAATACATATACTTAATTCATAGCCTAAAAATTGAGCAGTCAGATTAGGGCATGTTCAATAATGGAGATCGCCGTACTGTGCCATATTGTGTTTTAACATAAATTAATTACATTTGTGACTTCAGAAACTGTTGTTGTTTCAGAACTCTTAGATAAAAGGGAAGATGACTGTCGTAAGCACATCGGCAGTAGATGATTTCTAGAACCGTCCAGGAGTTTCAAGGCCAAGAACTGGGGACAAACAAAGGCAGTATCCGCTAGTATCACTTTGATGTCAAGTAAATGCAGTTGGAAGCTTCCTCACTTCTTCTGGCAGGAGCCAGTCTGTGTGTCAGCCTTTAGACCAGCAGAACCAGCCTTTTCTATTGTATTCATCCCAACCGTAACTAGCATGCAATGGTGCTTTTCCCCATTGCGGTGTAATTTTTGTTTAATAAAATGAATGATACTGGTACTGAAAATCGCCTATTACTTTACATTATTTAGGCTTTCGCTGCTGTGCCGTGCAGGCTATGCAGCAATAAAACAATGCATAAATATTTTTACACTTAACAACCTGTCACTATAAATATAGTCATAATTCAGCTCTACACAGTTTTAAATGTTACTAGCGTATGTTAAGATATTCTCAGATGTATAGTGTATAGTTTTTTAAGAAATTATGTTAAGAATTCATGCAAATTTCATCTAAGTTACTCTGTAACAGCAGTCAAGAGGTAATACGAGTTTATGATTTGATTTTCATGTACTTAACAAAATAACACGCGCTCACACTCCTCAATACAAGAGGTCCTTTTACCTACCTCAATTTAGTAGGTTTGCAGTGTGGCAGATTTAATTTCATGCCATGCATATATAACAGTTTTGTGCATAGTACCACGCAAGGTTACATGCCATTCATGTTACATTATTTTCCGGTACCTATAATATACTTCATGCACTGGTAAAAAGATGAAACAATTCATACAGTTATAACATGCTGATTTGATGTTGGCAATATTTTTTTCAGCAATACATAGATTTCCACAAAAACACATGCAACACAGGGTTAAATTCATTGAATACAAGGTTTAAGTCGTGCAATAATACTGATGAAGTAGTCAGTAACGCACCAATCTTGTCATTTCAGGTAAAACAAAAACGGGACACATTACCTTACTATTTTGGGTCTACACGAGTACTTTCGATATTAACCCATAACCGCCTAGATACGAACTTACGCCTTCAACGTACAACAACGAAAAACTAAGTCCCAGCGCGAGCTTTGTGAGGGGTCCCCAGGGACCCGGAGCAAAGCGGGCAGTCGCAGCCCAGTGGTCAGCGTCGTCGGCTCCAAACCAGGAGAATGCCGGTTCGAATCCGAGAACCGGCCCAAAAAAAGGGGTCCAAAGTTCTTTCAGGCGGTTATGGGCTATTGTTTATGAAGTTGCTTAAATTGAAGTTTATGAAATTGTTTAAAAATTCAGTTTTAGCTTCACTGTAAGTGGAGTATTGCCAGTCTGTCTTGAGTTTCTATATGCTGGTCCAAATTATTTTTAAATGTGTTTATGCTTGTGGATGTGACGATGTGTTCCAGTAGAGTTCCAGTAAGGGATAAGCCTGTTTGTGAAATAGCGTTGGGTTTTTGATTTATTGATGAGCGGTTTATTAACAGCCCTGGCAAAGCTACGCTCCCCCCCCCCCCCCGGTAGTACAGTAAATAGGTTATTTCACGATTCTGATTTTAAAGCATTTTAGATCGTAATGTTTCTGCTAGAAATTGACTAAAAGATAAAGATAAGATAAAGATAAAGAAAAAGACGGCGTCGAGCAAAGCTCAAAGACACCCCCCACCCCCACAAAGGAACCCAAAGCTTCACACATTCAAGGAAATCAATGTTTCCTCCCCTTCGATCGTGGATTTCTATACCAAATTTAACGAAACGCCTCATACATAAAGTAAACTAAATAAACTAGCAAACTAATAATCTAATTTTAACAGTTCATGGGCATTCAATAGGTAATTTACTGTAATAAACAAGTGGATACAGCGACTACCTAGTCACAACTGGTCTTCTGTGCAGTTCCACCATTAACAATGGTGAGGCGCACACGTCTATCATGCATTGCAACAGCTATCTCCGTTAAATAATCTGAAAGCAATAACCATCAGAACTGCTGGTAAAAAAAATGTGTTAGCTTATAAGCCTATTTTACATTTTAGGTGTAATTGTCAGCTTTTAGGCCTAATTTTTACCTGCAGCTTTAATTTCGTACGTAGCAGATAACGGAGATTTGGATTGTATAGTAAGCCTATTCATTTCTGCAACACGATGTGCCTCCAGGATGTTACAATGTTACAACGTAACGTGCAACGTAGCTTATATAAGATCAGTAGTAGCAGGAAAGTGACGGGAAAGACGTTGGTGATGAAGCCAGCAGCGACTCGTAGCAACTTGCCGTTGCTGTGGTAACGTGACTTCAGGTCCAATTTTTGTTTTCAGGCCTACTTTTTTTAACTGCAGTTTTAATTTCGTAAGTAACAGATAGGCTTAATGGAGAATTCGATTCGATCTTAGGCCTATTCATTCATGCAACAATGCGACGGGACTGTTTTAAACCAAGCTAAAATGCTTTTATTTTTTACGGCTGCGTGTTATCCTTAGGATTTCAATTCGACGATCAAATGTGAATATTTAATTTAATTAGGTCGAAGAAGTCTACTAGCTATAAGGAAGTATCGATGTTTTAATTTGCCATGTTATTTAACAAACTTCTGACACTGAATCTAACGTTGTAAACCGTGGTCATCTCTATCTTGTATCGTTGCGAAGTTGAAAAAAGTGAAGGACGGACAAAGTCATAGAATAGTCTTCTCAGCTGTTACAAGACTAAAAAAATGTTTCTTATTGCTGCTAAAAAACATCATAACCTGTTAATTTTGTATTCATTGCCCCAATGGATGTGTCTCCATGAGGTTTCTTAGCTGCATGTAGCCGCCTGCCCGGTAACCCTACGCACCGCGCAGGTGCGGTCCTCCTCTATAAAAGCAAGAGCGCAGCGGCTTTCACCATTCATTTTCCTCCAGCGACTGTCTCCATGTCACTTCGTCTCCCACCTTTCGTTTGGGATTTGGATTCCGATGCCGAAGACAACTCCCATTGACGGCCCAGCCGACCCGACTCTACCTCACACTCACGTCTCTGCTGCTGCAAGCCGGACTCCTCCTGCTTTCGATCTCCAAAGCCTTGAAGAGGAATTCAAAGAAGCCAAGAAATTCTACCTTGAGGCAAAAGGTAACCAGCGCCGAGCTTCAGAGGCCCAGAACATCTATCGCTCCCCCAAATCCCCGCTCAACCTTTCTTCTCGCTCATCACATCGATGTCATCACCCTGTCACACGTGGTGAACTGGATCTCTTGGTTGAGTCGGCAATTCACAAGCTTTCGTCTGCTGCCCCTGCTCCATCGTCCTCATGCTCTTCTTTTGTTCGTCGTAAACACACCAGCAATTGCGTAGCCTCCACCTTTTAAGCCACGAAAGCCGGAAAAGACCTTCCATTCCCAGCGCCCACACAGCCAAGATATCCCGCCCGCCCAACTGTCACCAAATTCGACAATCAACTCCAGCTTTTACATTTGGATACTGCCCAGCTTTCACTTCCGGATTCTAATCTGCTTTCGTCTGTTAGGTGCTAAGTTTTGGGGCTTAAGTTTGTGCCCTTTTAATGTTTAATGCTTCTTTAATTGTCAGGATAACTGCTTAACTATCTCTGTTAATTAGTGTTTAAGATCAAGCCGGGTTGACGTTACCGGACGTATTGGATAAGAAAAGGTAAGCTAAAATTATCATTAAAAGCTTAATAATTAAACCATTGATTAAGTTACTTATTTTGTCAGCATAGTTGATTAATTATTAATGCGAAGCCAAGGGACACTTTGCTTCGTATTAATGCTACTTTTCATCATTCTGATTATTACTTCATGTCGCATTACTTCTGTTTTACTTCTTAGTGTTTCCATACTTGCTTCACAATAAAATCATTCTTATTCGCAACATTAAAACTTCGTAATTGAGTTTCCCTTTATACCTTCACAAAATAAGCTTGACTCTTGCTTAAAAAACACTTATAATTCACCGTCTGCTGGTACTAAATCGGTACCAAAATCTTCATTTGTCACGTTTACATCTTTTTCAGCTTGTCGTCTACCTGCCTTTCATTTCTGTCTCAACAATTTAATTTAATTAACTAACGGCTGTGCATGCTTCACATAACAAATAGCTACTACAACAATTATTAGTATTATTACTATTCCAAATCCATACCATACATAATAAGTCAAATTCATTCTTTGTTTCGCGTTCATTTCCTTTTCTGCTAGTGTTTATTGATGTTTTACATTCATTAATGTTTCTCCATCTAGGTGCAAATTCGGCAATCTATCTCTAAAATTTACATCAAAATCGGTATCATTCCACATCTTTGAGAAATTATTTAGAAACGAAGTATCTACAATACTTCAAATTCCTTCTAAGGGTGGTACGAACAAACTTTCACCTTTTACATTAATGCTTGATTTTCCTCTCCAAAATGGTGCTAGCTTGTATTCATTGCCTTCTAAATTGCAATTCGTATTTACTTTTACTGTACTTAAACCTTTATTTAAAATTAAGCGCTTAACATTTGTTTCTGCTGTTCTTTCATCTTTACATATTACCTGCATTTGAATTTGCTCATATGT
Source organism: Lithobius niger (assembly GCA_023313725.1). NCBI lineage: Eukaryota > Metazoa > Arthropoda > Chilopoda > Lithobiomorpha > Lithobiidae > Lithobius > Lithobius niger. The sequence continues at coordinate 53,447 of JAHWFP010204949.1, read as the reverse complement.
ACTATAAATCCATTCACCATCCTTTATACGCAAAAAGAATGTTTGTGGGCTTTTTAACATTTTCTGCTTACATAGTGCTTTTATTTGTTGTATAACTCCATTATACACAGCTTTTCTTATTACTTCTGTTGTATTACATGTTTTTGTTATCTGTCAAGCATTTTACAATTGCATCCATTGTCAATAATACATAATGTTGTGCATGTTTCCATTTGAATTCCCTCATAACTATACTTACTATCATACTCCATTGCGATGTCTGTGTTACTCTGAAATACAGGGAAAATAGCCACTTGAAAAAATCGGAAGAGGTCTTACGAAGAAACCAACGGAATTTTAGCAAAAATTCTCAGTTTCCCAATTGACAAAACCGCGCTCTCAGTTTCAATTCAACGACAGAAATGATGCACCTCGCTTTGTTCTTACACCATCTAACAAGCGATAATTCCCGGGTAGTAAGCCTGAAATCTCAACTAGATTGCGCTGTAACATGACAGGGGTTACAAAATATGCAGATAATCGGTGCGCTGCCAACATTTGGAATGCACTTTCGAAAGATTGGAGTTCACCATGAGTGTGCAGAGATGTATTCTCCAAAAGCCTTGTAGCCATTGACAACAATAATAATGTGTCATAAGTGCGCATTCTCCAGTACCTCACTATTTCCCATAACTTGTATTATTGTATGATTTAAAACTGTCAGTAATCCCTTTACTGCATTTTTGTGTTTAACCATCGTACTTTTTATTATTCCACTTGTTTATTTAATTCTAGTATCTTTGTATCTTCTGCAACACCAAATAAAAACTTAAGTATTGTGCTACCTATATTTATTAATCCTCTTTTATCTCTTTGTGCACTTGTATTGCCTTCTGTTGCAAGATCAACTTTTCGAAAAACCAGTTCACTTGATGCACTCCAAATATAAGGTTTTGTGGTTCTAATCTCTGGTTTGCCTGTTGTTATCTGTGTTGTATCTGGTGTATACACTTGCTGTGCGTTGGGGGGCCGTTTCCCTCTCGTGACTTGTACTGTACTTTTTTTTAGTCATTTTTGTTCTTACTTTTTTATTGTGACTGTCAGTTACTGTGTTCTGCTTGTTAAATATGTTGCTATCCTTAAGGTCAATTTATCTTGTGCTTCTGTTATTAGCCTGTGAATGTATCCTAATTCATGTGTTTCAATAAAATCTACTAGTAGAGTTAAGTTTCCATAAAATGTTCTTTTAGACAATTTCTCGTTTAATCCGTTTAAGCCTGTATTAAATAATGAATACCCCTGTCAAACTGTTTTGTTTCAAAATCAATAGCAATTACCCATAATCCATTTTCCAAATATTTTTCCACCACTGGTGCAAAAACCACTCCTACATTTAAGTCATGTTTCTCTGAGTCATTGACTGTAAGTGTAATGAAAAACAAATCCACCTGTGCACGAGTAATTAGTCCGAAAATAAACATCACCGTGATCACTTGATTCATCATTGTACTGTCTGTCCCTGTACTTTGGTTTAATTCAACACCTGTTTTTCAGCTACCTGCAGTGCAGTGTAAACGTTCTCCCTTGTCACAATGGCGTGTTTAAATTACTTGTCCCTGCCTATCCCTGATTCTCTTGTGGAACCACGAGGTCAAATTCCTTCCTTTCTCTCTGCACCTCTGCAAATACATAATGAAAACTAGAATTGAAGCCTTGCAGAGTGAGAGACAATCAAAACTATTAAATTAACTTTGATCAATCTCAAATGAATTAAAGTTGCTTGCTTTCCAAGCTCAAACCTATGTCAATACATCTTCGGAATTATTCTCTAGTCTCTCATTAAAACTTACATTTCCATTACAAAATGAAAAAGGTAAGAAAGAAACTTTGAAATGGGTTTATCCTACACAATTAAAGTGATCTCTTTAACTTTAAAACATTATCTTGCTTTTAGCTTTGCTACAATTAGATTTATCAACTTGTTACCTTCAGAATCTTGATTTTCAACATTGCTTCCATTTTCGAATTTCCATTTCCAATTTCCATTTTCCATTTTCGAATTTTCAGAATCGAAATTTTGTGAGCGATCAATTTTGATTCAATATTCCTTTGGGCATGCTCATTCACACACATTCATGTAATGAACCAAGATTCTGAGGTCCATGGGGGAGGGGGGAACGCTTAATAATTAAACTCTTACAACTTGAATATCAAATCTTAGCATTCTCAAATACTTTAAAAACATTATCTAAGATCAGAATTTTCCTTTCTTTCTCTTTTTCCTTACTTAAGGGTTGAATTTTCTTTGACCTCGCTTCCTCCACTCAATGTTTATGTAGCATACAAAAAAATAATTAAGTGATTCATTCATACCAAGCAAAAGAAAATAAGTTAGAAAATCATAATACTATGTGAACTATCATAAAACTATCATAAAATCAATGTGAAGTATTTTCAGTGTCAATACATGTGCCTGTCTGAGGCATAACATTTCTTGATCTTTTTCTTCTTAAATGTGCATTGGCAATACCCATGGGTGGCTTTCTACATCACCATCTGTTCTGGTTTTATAACCATGTGTACGTTATGGTGGGGGTGAGGCAACAATGGCTAGGGGTAGTTCCGGACCTATCCCTTGGACTGCCTGTCCCAATTCTCCTCCTGTGGGTGCTGTAGACGTACTGGGGGTGGGGTTTACGATACTTCCACTTCCACCCACTGTTCCTACATTTACAATGGTGGTGTTGCTGCTGTGCTTGGCACCGTTTTTGTAGGCTGAATCTGCCTTTGCCCTTGATTTAAAGGTTAAGCAAAACCTTGAAAATCGTTTAACCACGTAGTTTCGTCTTGTGCTTTTTCTTCTTGCTCATTTTTCTAATTTTTCTAATCTGAGGATTCATCAGTGGATACATCTACTTGCAAGAAGTCTGGGTGCGCTTTCTTCAGATGAATTATCTGTACTGTTGTCTCTACTTTGGGTGGGTGGATGCCTCGAGCATCGTCTCTATATATTATTATATTATTATTATTATTACTCCACTTTGTTGATTCTTTATCGTTACAGCTACATCTGAAGTGATTTTCTGTATTACCCAGGGTCCTGATTACTTCTTTCTGAACTTGTGATATTCTCTCTTTTTGATTTTACATTCAAGCAAGTGAACTATATCTCCGACTGTCAGTTCTTTTCCTTGGCTTTTCTGTCATGATACTTCTTGTACTCTTTAGCTGCTTCTCCCGATTTCTGTTTCGCCAGTTCCCTTGCAAATTCTGCTCTTTGGTTCATTTGTTTGTCTAGTGGTCGGTCTACATCATAGTTCACCCTTCTTGGAGTTACATCCACTGAAAACAACTCGTTTCTTTTTCATCCATAGAATAACTCATATAAGGGCTAACCCTGTGGATGAATGTACTGTCGCATTGTATACAGACATAACATAAGGGAGGAATTCGTCCCAGTTGTCAGTTTTCACATCCATGAAGTGAGATAGCATCTTTAGAATCGTCCGATTTACTCGTTCACATCGCCCGTTGCTTTTAGGTGAATATGGTAAACAGTTCACCTCTTTGATTCCGGTCAAGGCACATATTTTCTTGAGGATATTTCCTGTAAATTCTGTACCATTATCTGAGTACAGTGCCCTTGGAATTCGCCCATTCGGCAGTAAGATGTGGTCAACAATTGATTTTGCTACTGAATCTACTGTTTCATCAATTATAGGAATCGCCCACACAAAACGTGTCGCTTGATCTACGCCAACTAGACAATTTCTGTTTCCATTTACTGTGAGAGTTTTATAAATTAGTGAATCGATACAAACTCTATTGTGGTTTTTGGGTACCTTGTTCACGGCACATGATGTACAAGCTCTTATTTAGTCTTTTACAGTTTATGAGAATCCTGGCCACCAGAATAGTATAGATATTCTATCTGCTGTCTTCTTATGGCACATCTGTGACGCCAACGGATTGTCATGGAAAACAAACAATATCTCTTATCATAGCATTATGTGCAACTAACACTTCCCACTTCTCTGTTATGCTATTTATTAGCTTTCCTGGTCTTCTCATGAATAATAAACCATTAATGTCTAAGAAAAAACGTTCAAAAGGTGGTGGTGTTCACCCTGTGTATTCTTTACTGTACGATTCCTTTATACCTTGGGTCTTTTCTCTGTGGTTTCTTGAAGTCATCCCTATTCCAAATGAGTTCTCCCTGCATTTATTTGCAGTAATCATCCAATAGTCACACATATGCTCTGCTTAGCCCATCGGCATTGGTGTTCATCTTCCCAGGTTTGTGTAAGATTGTCAGGTTGTAATCTTGAATTTTTAGTGCCCAGCTTGCTAATCTGCCATTCAACTCTTTTATTGAAAATAGCCATTGCAGTGACGAATGATCTGTGTACACCGTTGCTTTTCTTCTACTCCTGTATCTGTCATTTGAACTGTTGTTCATATTTTGTTGATTATTTACATATGACCAATTGTTTCTCTTTGTTCATTGTTTAGCCCGTATACCCTTTATCAACCTTGTGTATCTGACTTTAATTGTTCCCCTAATTCCTTTATTTGATTACTTATGGGGTTTATTCCTGTATTTGCAGCATTTATTTTCACATTTTGATCTATACTGTGTATGTTTGTCCACTTGTTTGCCCATTTGAATCTACATCTGAACTCCCTATACGCTTCAACACTTGCCGATTCTGTTCTGCCAAAAGTGCATATTCTTTAGCTTCTGTGATTGATTCAGTATTTTCCCCCAATACTTCTTGTCTTAATGGTTCTTCTAGTCCCAGAACAAATTGCATTGCCATTGGCATAGGCATAGGCCATTACATCATCATCTTTTTGTTGTTTGTAGTTACGGTAATTTTCAAGTTTATTTGTCATTGGTTCTACTGCTAAACGTTTTACTAATGCTGCATTAATGTGATCAAACTGCGTCAAGTTTTTTACTGTTTATCTTTCCACAAAAATTCAGCTACGAGCCTCAATTTTAAGGATCCCTACAACCTGATCATCATTCCACTTTCCCATTATCTTAATTTGAGGTAGGCCCTACTATTGAAATCCAATGTTTACGTCTCCTTTCCCATCAAAATTTGGAACCAATCCCGCTAATGCCCCTGCATTTGTTTGTGCTGGCGTAATTGTTGCCATTAAATCCTTAAATTGTTGATCAGAATAACTGTGTAGCCATTTTGACTCTTAATTGTACCTCAAATAAAAAAAATTCGTTCAATATGCTTCACAATCCTTCACAAACAAAAAAAAAATCGCTTCACAATTGCTTAAAAAAATTCTAAGTACACTGCTTCTTAAAAATTCACAAACAACACTGTTTCAGTACCCAACAAACATCTTACACCTTTAAAATTTCTTTAAAAATTCGCATTTGGCACAAAAATGTTTACTTCCATTGGTTTTAAAATAAATTTCTGGCACTTAAGTTCACAATTTACTTAAATTGGCAATTATTTTAATTACTTATTTGTTCGTATCTGGCACTTACTTAATTTGGCACAAATTCACAAAATTTTGGCACAACCCCTAACTAAAATACATCCTACGATAATCATAAATTTTGACTTATTTGGAACAGTATATTTAATTACTACTACACCACAAACCCGTTTGAAAAAACTTTTGCTCCGTCAAAAGAATTAAAAAGATATTTACAAAATTATTTATTCCAAAAGCAGTTCGAAACCAATGTGAGGTGCTATGTTTTGGGGCTAAAGTGAGGGTTGCTGAAGTAGTTGCCCTTTTAATGCTTAATGCCTCTTTAATTGTCAGGATAACTGCTTAACTAGCCTTTATTAGTGTTTAAGATCGAGCAGGGTTGCCATTACGAGCGTTACCGGACGTATTGGATAAGTCCAGGAAAGCTAAAATTCAACGGCAATTGTATAAACAATATAAATTTACGAATGACGCAAATTTCCCAAAGAAGTCGTCGTTCATTTTCACAAATTCACCAACCAAAATTCTTCCATATTAAAATACCAAAAAAATTCAATACTCTTTGCTTGTTTCTCAAGCCCTGAATTTCATATCTTAAAAAGTTGTTACTGTTTCTTCCAATTTTCCGAGCATCGCAAGTCTTCAACACTTTTGAGGATGTGTTACCAATTTTACTACACAATGTTTGTCAACTCCTAAAATTACTGTGTGCAAGCTACGTTAAACATCCTACTTAGTAAAATTAACTAGGCCCGTCGTCGTTTTCGCTGTTGGCATAATAGAGCGGGCTCAGCTTTCTTTGCTGTTTGGATGTTTGGCTAAAAAGGGTCGGCCTTTGAAAGTAGTGACATCGTTCCACCAGGCAAAGGCGGCCAAGGTAGCTACTTAGCTGGAGAGTATCATGAAAACGTTATTGATGCATCTTTCTCTCTGTGAATATGGATACTCCTCCTTTAACTTTTAGTTTTTTCTTTTTCTCTGGATTTTGTATGCCGATCCCGATTTCTACCAATATTGCAAATATCGGTGAGGAATTAAGTGAGGCATTCTGAATCGGTAATCGGGATCGGCCCAGCCTTACAAAATATACGTAACAGACACATATCTGGTACTGAGGCCAGAAGAGAATTCAACAAACAACTACAACAATCAATCTTTCAACAATCAATCATCTAACAATCTGAACCCTTTAAAAATTATAAAAGGCTTCGCCGTCTCGTTGTTGTTTGGATTTTGGTTCTAGCTATTGGTCCATTTTGGAAACCTGATGGTTTGTCAACCCCATGTCCGATTCCAAGTTTTTTTCTGATAAACCTTGTCCAGCCTCCCGTGCTACTGTATGCAAAGTGTGGCTGGGATAGTGGTTTTT